>JAGHQL010000212.1:0-41948 GCA_020080175.1 Glutinoglossum americanum | reverse complement strand
CCCAAAATCCCACAAAGTGCCCTTTCTCCTCGCGCCGGAGGAAAAACCCCTTCCCAAAAAAACAAGAACCCCCCCCCCCCCCCCCCCCTTCCCGGTCACGCAATTTCAAGAGCCGCTCTAAAATCCGCAACAGTCATCTATCTCGACCCGGACACCAAGCGCCACTACACCTACAAGGAGGTCGTCAATGCCGCTACCGAATTCGGCAAGGGCCTGAAATCCCTCTGGGACTGGCAGAAGGGTGACGTCCTCGCCCTTTATACCCCAAACTCCATCGACACGCCCGCCATCACCTGGGGCTGTCACTGGGCTGGTGGTATCGTCTCGCCCGCAAACCCAACCTACACCGTCGACGAACTAGCCTTTCAGCTCAAGGATGCCGGAGCCAAAGCCCTTGTCACCCAGAAGCCATTCCTTCCCCTCGCCCTGAAGGCCGCTGCCAAGGTCGGCTTACGGGAAGACCGCATCATCCTCCTCGGCGACCAGCGGGACCCTTCGGGGCGATTCAAGCACTTCACGGCGATCGCCGATGCCTCGCGGACGCAGAGATGGCGGAGAACCAAAGCCGACCCGGATAAGGACCTGGCGTTCTTGGTGTATTCTTCCGGGACCACGGGGCTCCCAAAGGGGGTCATGTTGAGCCATACGAACATAGTGGCGAATATCCTGCAGATGTACGCCGGCGAGGCCGGGAATCTAACGTGGAACGGGGGGCCAGATGGGCAGGGTGATTCGATGTTGGGGTTCTTGCCATTCTTTCACATCTATGGTACATACCCTCCCCACATCAGATCCCTTCTTTTTTTTTCTTTTTCTTTCTTTTTTTTTTCCCCCTCCAGCGGGGTACTAGTCGGAAGGAACAGGATACTAACAGCTCATAGGCCTTACCTGTTTAATCCACCAATCTATCTACTTTGGCATCCGCCTCGTCGTAATGCCAAAATTCGACCTCGAAAAATTCTGCGCCATAATCCAAGAATACAAAATCACCTTCGCTTACGTCGTGCCACCGGTGTTGCTAGGGCTAAGCAAACACCCCGTGGTGTCCAAATACGACCTCTCCTCCATGCGCATGATGAACTCCGGGGCCGCTCCGCTGACCCGAGAGCTCGTCTCGGCCGTCTACTCCCGCCTCAAGATCCCCATAAAACAAGGATACGGCCTCTCGGAGACCTCCCCAGCCTCGCACACGCAACCCTGGGAGCTCTGGGAATCCACCCTCGGCTCCGTCGGCCGCCTGGTGCCCAACATGAGCGCGAAATACATGTCGGCGGACGAGAAGGAGCTGCCCCCGGGCCAGACCGGCGAGCTCTGGCTCAAGGGCCCCAACATCTTCAAGGGCTACCTCAACAACCCCGCCGGCACCGCCAACGCCCTGACCCCCGACGGCTACTTCAAGACCGGCGACGTCGGCCACCAGGACGCCCACGGCAACTTCTGGATCACGGACCGCGTCAAGGAGCTCATAAAGTACAAGGGCTTCCAGGTCGCCCCCGCGGAGCTCGAGGGCCTCCTCGTCTCCCACCCCAAGGTCGCAGACGTGGCCGTCATCGGCGTCGAGGACAAGACCCGCGCCACGGAGGTTCCGCGCGCGTACGTCGTGCCCGCCGCGGGCGTGCCGAGGAGCGACGAGAGCGAGAAGGAGATTGTCGATTGGCTCGCCGGGAGGGTCGCGGGGCACAAGCACTTGAGGGGCGGCGTGAGGTGGGTGGATGAGGTGCCGAAGAGCGTGTCGGGGAAGATATTGAGGAGGGTTTTGAAGGAGGTTGCGAAGGAGGAGGAGGCTTCGGAGAAGAGGAGAAACGGGGCGAGGTTGTAGGACTAGTGCTTTACGTTTCTCTCTCTCTCTCTCTCTCTCTCTTCCCTTTCTCTGGGGTTTTTCTTTTCATCCGGATCCGGGGTCTTCTCCTTTGTTGGGTTTTTCTCACGGTTAACTTGCATCATCCTCACGGTCGTCATCATCATAAAAAAAAGAGAGAGCTCAGTTCTCCTCTTTTCTTTTTTTTTTTCACACATCCTCTCCTCCCTCCATCCATCCTCCCCGCCATGTACTACACCTATACTACAAACCTACAACCCTCCATACCTACATCCCCCACAAAAAAAAGGCCGAATCGGCGAAAAAAAATCTATCCATCGGCATAGCCCCGAAAAGAGAAAAAAAAAATCGAAAGTGGTGGAAGAACAGAAAAGGGAAAAAAAAAGACCCGTCACCACCCAACCCTCCAATCCCTTTAAAAAAAAAATTTTCAAAATTGGAAATATCCCCTCTCCCCCCTCCCCCGAAATCCCAGAAAAACAAAAATAATAAAATAATAAAAAAAAAAAAAAAAGGGACCCCCGCAAGCCCAATCTGCCCCGGGCCGAGGCAGGAGCAGGAGTCCCATACGCGCGCGCGGCGTTACCGAGGAAGGAAGGAAGGAAAGGAAAGGAAAAAGAAAAAAGAAAAAAATAAGGCGAGGGGAGGGGAGGAGCGCGCGTGAGGCTCTATGGGGGGGGGGGATGCGGGATTGGCGCGTGGGTGTGTGTGTATGTGTGTGTGTGAGATTGGTGGGTAGGGGTGGTTAGCTGGCTGGCTAGATGGGTGGGTGGATTAGATGGGTGGGAAATTGGGGGGGTTGGCTCGAGGGTGTTGTGTATATGTGCGTAGGTATGTATAGATGGGTGGATGGATGGATGATGGCCCGTCTGCCGTCTGCGGTGCCTGAGAGGTTCGTATGTACGTACGCACCAGGAAGCGTTCCTCGGGATATACTTTCTCTCGTGTTCTCTCTCTCTTCCAGCCCCGAGAATCGCCCCATCCGCCAGCCGGCCAGTCTTACCTGCGCGCTGCTGAATCGGTGTCCTGCCGACTCATCTATCTATCCATCCCCCAGCCCTATTCCTCGCGTGTATGTATATCTTACCTAACGTACATACGTGCATGGGGACGAGCTGTGGATTGGGTAATGGTAGTATACTTAAAACACGACACCGCAACCGCAGCGCGAATCAGGGAATGAGGGAGGAAAAGCTATAGCCGAACTAGACTTGGACCGGGAGGAAGCCTACGGTTTTGGTAGCGGGGGGGAGAGGAGGGGGGTTGCGTTGTGCTTGTATTTGTCTATCTGGTAGCGAGGGGGAAGGGAAGGGGAGGGATCAGGGTCAGGGTAGGTATCCATTCTCTTTTGGAAATGCCGAGGGAATGTCCTATCCCGGCGCCCGTTCTGGCCGGCGCACGCGTACTGTATAGTACTCCATAATTAAGCCCGCGGGAGCCAGTGGCCTCAGCGTGCCTTTTTGTTTTCCTTTTTGTTTTTTGGTTTCTATATTTGAAGGGATTGGCCCCGTCAGTGTGTGGCTGATCGGCTGGCTGATTGTGGTAGAGGGGCCGGAGACCGTTCTGTGCGCGGAGAAAATGCTGAAGGGGGGAGGAGGAGCAGGTGCCACTCTGATGCACGCGTGTACTCTACCTGCCGTAATCCTTGCATCTAAGCCGTGGGTCGTGAGGGCGTGGCGCGGTGGCCCGGGTAGTTTGCCTCTGGGGTGAGAGATCCGGGGGATCTTCCGCGCCCCGCCTGGTTTGTGTCTGTTTCTGGTATCCGTCCGTGTGTAGCTAATCGGCTGACCGCTCGGGCTGATGGCTGCGGCGGGAAAGGGCGTTTATTTCTTCTTTCCCAGGGCAGGAGCCGGGGGAGGGTTCCGCGCGCAGAGGGATATATACCGAGGGGAAGAGAGAAGAGACAAATGGCGGCATTTTTTGGTACACATACGTATTCTGCTCCGAGTAAACCTAGGTTGTGGGCCGTGGGGAACGCTATAGCGGTTCGGATCATCCCCGAGATAAGACCCGGGGATTTTGGCGGTGTTTGGTAGCCGTCGGTGCGTGATTGACTTCGCGACTGTGGTAGAGAGGCTATTCCAGTTTCCGCACGGGAGCCGGGAGCGTTCCTGCGCGCACTGCCGAGGGGATGGGCGGCATGTATGTTGTAGTCCGGGTGGTGGTTAGCGTTTTTAAGAGATTGATAGATCCGGGGATTTTGGTCGTGGGTCTCTGGTATTTTACAAGTGGCTGGCTTCGCGGGCCGGTAGTTGTGATGGAGGATGGCTTCTTTATTCCACGTGGCGGCTATAAGAGGTCTGGCGCGCAAAGGATGCCGAGGGGAGGGGCGGATACCGTTCTGGCGCACTCTACTCAACAGCAGGCCTGAGCCATAGGCTGGTTGGGCGGTGGGTAGTTAACGAGCGAATGATGTCGCTATGGCGGCCCGGGTATTTCCTCCATCTGGTATCCGTCCGTGTGTGGCTGGCTGGCTGGCTGGTTGGGCCAGTGATGGTGGAGTTCCCCGCGGGGGCCAGATAGGGTTCTATGTGTGCCGAGGGGCGGGGCTTCTGGGGGTCCAACGCCCATCTGGCATAGGCTGAGTGGGCCGGTTCGCGGTGATGCAGGAGGAAGAGGTTGGTTCTCGTTTTTCTTTGCGTGCCGGAGCCGGCAAAAGTTCTGCGTGCAGAGAATTCCGAGGGGAGTTAGTTGTGCCGTTCTGGTGCATAAGCGTTTCTCAAGTAAATCCGAGCTATATGTTTAGTTAGAATACTATCATATCGTGACGGTGGCCCGGGTATCCCGTCTACCGAGTATCCGTCTGTATACGGCTGGCCGGCTGGCTGGCTTTGTGGACCGGTTGATGGCGGCGGTACAAGAGGCTACTCCTTATTTTCCGTGCGCGCCGAGGGGTGGCGGTCGGGGATTCACGCCTGCTTCGTACGTATCCACGTAGCGGGCCGTCTGCCCATGAGGACCGGTTTGTAGTGGTGGTGGCGGTGGAAGACGTTTCTTTTTTGGGATAATTTCTCGAATACCGCTACTTTTCGTTTTATTTTCTAGCGTCATGCCTATTGTTACGGGAGCTCTCCCCGAGCGTATGTACTGTAATTCAGTAGTGGTCCTTGGAGATATGTTCAGAGTTCTGGGGTTCCCTAGTAGCCCGTGAGGGCATTCCTCGTGATCATGAGAGTCCCTCCCGAACATGTGCAGCGGCAATCCATAGAGGAGCGCCCTCGCACGTCGGCTTGTGCGGTATTCTGGTAAACTTTTGTGGTATCCGGGTGAATGGGACGATATCCGGGTAATTATCCGTTCTTTTTTCCGCATAGGGCCGGAAGAGGTTCTGTGCGTGCCGAGGGGTGGAGACATATGTGACTGCGATGTTAGTACCGTGGCGCCCGCCCGCTGGGGGAGCGGGGAAAGCTGTGCTAGTTAGGGGGGGCGGTAAGGATCATATGTGGCCGGCACTGCACTAGCCAAGCGCGGGGGCGCTGCTGGGAGCGGAGCCGAGAGGGGACATCTTCCACCCACGCCGGGCCCGCGGCTCGTGGAGGGTCTTATCTAGTCATTAGTCTGTGTGGTTTGTGGCTGATGTATTGTGTTGGGAGGAGCCCTCTGTGTATGTAGGGGTTAGAATGCTGGGAGCGTGGTAGCGAAAGGGTCCGTGGGATGGGTGGTTCTATCCGAGGGTTTGTTTGTTGTGCTCCGTGGGAGGGAAGGATAAGGGAGAGCGCCGATGGGTTCGGCCTCTGGATGATCGCCGGCATGGAGCGGTCTGTGGCGGAAGAAAAGAAAAAAAGATGCGGGAGAGAGGACGCCGAGGGATGGACAGTTTCCTATGGTAACCTGGTTAAAAACATTAGAGTGAACAAGCTTCTATCGAGTTGATCCCTATAACGCCACCCGCAAAGCCAGGCGAATGGGTCGGCCCACCCGTCCGCCTGGCTCGATTCAGCGGCAGCGGGAGAAAACAAGATTATCTAGCCAACCGGAGGACAGTATTTGTCGGTTGGTCGGTCCATGGCGCGGGATATTACATCCCGGAGAGCTAAGCAAACAAAGCATAGAAAATGGGTGGGTGGGGGTTATTCTCTTTTTGTGTACGTGTTTGGTAGGTATGCGTGGGGTATGTGATTGGTTTTCTCACACCTCTCTCGGTCGGTGGGATGCACGCGCCTCGTCGTGCGCACTGTTATGGATATCCCTAAGGCGAACGCTTTCCGAGGACCCTAGCCCCGTCGGTCCTGAATTGCCGGTGTTGTGTGCTTTGAAAACAAACCATTGTATACTCGTCTATTCCATCTCCATCTGCGGGACCCGGGGGTTTCAAGACGTTATTTTGTGATTCATTGAATTTTCTCCTCCGAGCATCGCTAAAAGAACAAGCCCATCCACCTCATACGTAGTAGCCCCCCCATCACATAGTCCGCTGGTGGAAGTCTAGGAAAAGGAAAAGGTCCATATCGTTCGTGCACCCCACCATACATAATCTCTCGAATAAAGCCTCCTCCTCGGCCCCTCTCTATCTTAGTCGTCGGGCTTCACGTTCGGACTCGAGAAGGCAGAGGATGTCATCTTCGCGAACTGTTTGGTTGAGTTTATGTTAGTTTATGCGGAAAGTGGACGGGTTACGAGGGGATCGTCAAGAGCGAGACATCGGGTTGTGGATTTTGTCCGAAGGGTATCGGATCGGCCAGTAAGCCGGGAGTAGGCTATGGGAAAAGTCTTTGCTCACCTGGCCCCTTGACGTTGCGGATGATGCTTCGGGTCTGATCATCCATAAATTCGACGCGAACTTGTGTGACGCCACCGCGAGAACCTGTTCAAAAATCCGGCCCGGTTAGAACGTATGCCTCTCCAAAGTGAAGCCTTAGAAGCTGTATTTTGTACGCATCTAGACGGCCATCTTATTGATAACGGGTTGCAAGGAAAACGCACCGGTTCGGCCCAAAACGCGAGTCACCTTGACGAGCTTAACGGGAACTTTGCCAGCATCCATAGCTCTGTCTAGCGTTGGGCAGGTTAGATGAATAGTTTCGAGATATAGATTATCGACACTCGGTACTAACTTATCTTATAAGGGTATTTAAACGATCGATGTACAAATGCTGGATGGAAGTTTCTAGGTTCGCTGAAGCTTGAGGTTCGAAAAGCGGTCAAAAAGTTGGACTCGCTTGGTAAATTGCGCACGACAGAAGTGGAACAAAATCAGGGCTAGCCCTAACGAGCCGCATGATTTTAGCGAAGGGCATCCCCCGCCGTTATCGGTGGGCCCATGACATAAGAGTCGAGAACGATTTTTTGTTTTTTGTTTTTACAACACAGTGCAGATTCCTTTGCAGATTCCTTTGCAGATTCCTGTGGTCGCAAAACTCACATTTCGGCACCTGACGCTCCATGGGAGCTTATCTTTGCTCTCCATCCATTCAACGCTAGGACCAACAGCTCATAACTCTGCAGCCTGACCCCACTGTACCACCACAGCCAGGGCGCAATTGAGCCGTTGATAGGGGCACCACCTGCAGGAAAACACTTAGTCACACGGTGTAGCGAGGCTAGCGGCCTCAGAGAGTAGACAAAAGGCATATAACTCTATCAATTACCCCGTTTGGGCGTACCATGCCAGGATGGACTTGGTGAATCAGTGAGTGTGGCGGCTCTTTCATTGAAAGGAATCTAAGGGGAAAAGAGCAAAATGGATATTCACCGTAAGGTTTCGCAACACACTGACGTTCTGGGAAGTCTGAATGATCGGTTACTCTTCGCTGTGCCCAAAAGTGAGTCACGCTCACCCTCGAAACCACCAACGAAAATGTTTGAGCCTCCGGAAAACGAAATCGAGCTAATCCGAGGGAATCAATCTAGAGGGTCGGCTTCAGCAACCGACTCTAGACCTTCTGAAGGGTTCAGACATCCAATTCCACCGCCACTCACGACTTGACATTGCTTTATGCATAAATCTTCCAATTGCCCTCATATTCCTCCCGGCTGCAGATATCCCTACGTTCGTCGGGGAAGGGCGTGTGGATCTAGGCATCACCGGCCGCGATCAGGTCGCCGAGCACCAAGCAGTGACAGCAGGCGAGGCGGTGGCAGCGGATGGTGGGGTAGAGGAGGTGCTAGACCTAGGGTTTGGCAAGTGCAGACTGCAAGTACAAGTACCAGAGAAGGGGGAAATCACCGATCCCGTAGAGCTGGTTGGGAAGAATGTGGTGACGAGCTTCGTGGGCTTGTCGGCGGCATATTTTTCAAAGTTAGAAGGCCATCAGGGGGTCATCGATGCAGAAGTTACGATCAATGGGGAGATATCAGAAGCGAATAAGAAGCTTAAGACAAAGATCAAATATGTAGGGGGCAGCGTAGAGGCGGCATGCGCTTTAGGTGTCGCGGACGGAATCGTGGATCTAGTCGGTCAGTGCTAATCGCTCCTACTTGGGTTGCCGAACCATCAATTTCCACAAAGCTGATGACTAGGCCGGCAATAGAATCCGGAGAGACGATGAGGGCAGCGGGGCTGAAAGCGATAGCGACAGTAGTCGAGAGTACAGCAGTACTGATCAAATCAAAGCACCCCTCGAACGTCAGCCTCGTAAACCTCATCGCCTCACGGATCAAAGGCGTCATCAGTAAGGCCCCTTCTCCCTCTTCACCACACATGCATACTAACTCTCCAACCAACCACCAAGCCGCTCAAAAATACGTCCTCTGCCAATACAACGTCCACCGCGCCAAACTCGACTCCGCCACGCAGGTCACGCCCGGCAGGCGCGCACCAACGATCACGTCTCTCGAGGAACCGGAATGGGTCGCCGTTAGCTCCATGGTCCTGAAGAAGGATATCGCGGTCGTGATGGACGAGCTGGAGAAAGTAGGAGCAACAGATATCCTGGTGCTGGATATTGCGAACTCGAGGACTGGGTAGAAGAATGTCTACCATCCGTTCTAATTCTAGATTTCTTTTTTCTTCTTCTTCCCATTTCTGGTATAGATCTGGTTACCCATTCCCTTCGAGAATAAAACATAGCATCACAGAAAACCCATCCAACTAACCGAATGAATGGGCGAATGACAACAGATCTTTCTTGAAGATCTGATCTTATCGCATAATCTAATCTAATCTAATCTATCCTACCCCTCCACACCTGCACCAATCCAACAGCGACAACAAACTTCCGCAAAAATCGACCCGCCAGCTTCCGGAACCAGAAAAAAAACAAAGTGAAAGAAAGAAAGAAAGAAAGAAAAAATAGCAGCAAAGCCAAGAGGAAAAAATTTCCCTACGATCCGCCATACTTGGTTATTTATATACAGCCCACATACACTCCCTCACCATCCTCCCACCCTTCCTCTTCCTCTCGCCCACGCGCCCAGCGACACGATAAAAACATGCCACCACCACCCACCCCGTCACCGCACGCAAACCGCGCCCTCCCCCCCCCCTCCGCGCACCCGCCCGAAAAACCCCATCTCCCCGCCGCGAACAAAACAGAAACAGAAAGCGACGGCGGTGGTGAATCCCTCTACACCCGCGTACGCCCCCCCCCCGACCCCCCAGCAAAGGACTACCGGCCAGCTAACCCGCGCAGCTCCTCGTCGCGCCCCTGACGTTCCTCTCGTTCCTCGTGTCGCTCCTCCTGGTCGACTGCGCGCACCGCGGCCCGCCTGCGCTGGTCGCGCGCCGCGGCGTGTCGTGCGGGATGCGCGAGCGCGGGCGGGTCCGGCGGGACGTGCGGCGGGCGTGGGAGGTGCGGGCTGTGGTGGCGGGGTGGCTGGTGGTGGGTGGGGTGGTGGTGGTTGGGTTGGTCGTGGGGGTCGGGGTGTGGGTTTGGATGGGGGCGTTGGGGGGTAAGGGGGTTCCGTGGGGTTTGCGTGGGTGGGTAGGGGGGTCTGGGGGTTGAGAGAGGGGGTGGAAAGGGGGTCTTTTGGGTTAGAATGGATAGGGACGGGGTTTGTTTTGGGTAGAGTGGGCGGTAGGGGTAGGGGTGTCAACCGTATCTGATACATGCAACCTCGTGGGGCTATCGCACCTCACAGAGCCGTCGCACAGATACGTTCCCCACTTCCCTTCTAACCCACCTCACCACCACAATCCCTGGGGAAAAGGAGAACCATCGTCAAACTCTTTGTATTTTATCTGTAATCTGCAATCATCACCACCCTAACATGGCTAGTTATAGATGGATTTGAAAGCCATCAGTATGGCGCAATAGGAGAGAAAAAATAATAGAAAAATGCGCATTTCTTGCTCTTTCTTCGTTGTGCGTGGTATATTTGCTGCAGAAAGCCCATCCCTCTGTGATATCAATGGAGAGGAGGAAAAGATGAAGGAAGCTAGTATGCTGCTAGTGTTACAGACAGAGCTGGTGGGAGAAATGGGGGGCGATAAATGAGGAAAAGGCCCCCGTCGACATCACGCTCTAAGTGGAGTCTCTCTCCTTGTGTGAGAATGCAAGAATGGAAGCAAACAAAAGAAGAGTAGGGGATATCATTCAAAGCGTCTTTTTCTTGATATGCATCACCGTCCCGGTTTTTTTGGGTTTTTTTAGTGTCGAAGAGTTTTCCGTAAACCTCGCTGTCTGCTCCAGCCAGCCAGCTCAATGCTCAGTAATATCAATAATAGGAAGGAAAGGATAAACGGAAGGGGTGAGAGCGCAGCTGAGCTAGTTTTGTATTTAAGGGTGCTCAGAGCAAAGGAACGCCCTAGAAAGCAACCGCCGGGGAAGTTGAGATGGGGAACCGCAAAATGCTATAGCTGAATCTAAGGTTTTATTCAATTCGAGGCGGGCTTTTGGTTCGTTGGGGCGTTCCTCTGCCTCGATGGGGGCTCGTGCTCCGCCTACGAACACTCCTCAATTAGTTAATCAAGCATGAGGGGGAATTCTCAACTCACGACCGCCTCTTCTCCCCCTCCCGCCGGAAGCCCTCAATGATTTTCAATATCTCCTTTCTTCCCGACGTCGCGTCAACTTCTTTTCCTGCTAAGCTCATGCTAACCGCCTGCTCCGACGGCGCGGTTAGCAACCGCTTTATCAGCAGATGTCGCATCTGCAGGCACACAAACACGCCACAATCCGAGCTGTTGTCCTGCTGCGGGCTGTCCGGGAGATCTAGGAACCTCAATGGCTTCCCGAGAAGCTTACCCAGTCGAACCGTCGCCACCTCCGCCTCATGAGCGTTGTGAGGGAATAGAGAATCGTAGTGAAATGCCATGCGGTCCAGGATGCTGACCAAGAGGAGCGACCAATGGCTGCCTCCCTCAGCGATTTCGACGTTGCGGCAGTCGTTGATGGGGAGGAAAATGTGTGTCGTTTTGGAGAAATCAGGGAGGGCGTCCTTGAGGGACAGCGGATCGGCGGTTTGTATGAGCATGAAGGACATCGAGGGGCGGAGAAGGACTATGTTGGAGTTTGGATAGTGTTTGAGCTGTTCACGCTCGAGTAACCTGCCGCGGAGGCAATTAGATTAACATGCCGAATTGTGTCTCGGGGCCCTCCTGCAGAATTTGAGACTTACTCTTCCCAAAATGCAATAACCTGCCAATAAAGTCAGCAGGGTACGGCCGCCTGAAGAGTGCGATTATTTTTCAACTCACATTATCAGTCAGCCAGTCGTTTTTCAAGGTGTCGACGTCTTCTTTCGTTACTAGTCGTGGGTTGTCCTTTAGAAACGAGGGAAAGAGGTTGCGGCAGGGACAAAAACTTACATCGGACATCGTGGTCTATAAGATGTCCAAAAAAATGTTAGCAGTGGCGCATTTAGCAGTCCTTTAGAATATGCAGGTTGGGGAAAACTCACAACTGAGATACGCATCGTCGGGTCTCAACTGCGACTCTTGGAAGTAAGCCCGCTGCAAAGACTGCTGCCGACGAATCATCCAGCGATAGCAAAACTGGAGGATCGACCCGGGGGTAGAAATATTGCTCGTCATGAGGACGGCCATACCGAATCTCCAAAGTGCCTACTCAGCCCACTCACCCTTCCTTTGAAAGGATGGAATCCCGACGAGTGCATTCTTCCCTCGGAACACCGCGAAGCTCGTGGGTTGAGGCGACGGCTGGAAAAATAATTACTAATCTCACCCCGGACGTATAGACGGACGTGTTGGGCGCGGAAGTAGAAAGTTGAGGTTGTCTCGGACGAGGCGGGGTGGGAATGTGCTAGCTACAAATTACACATGAGGTAAAGTATCGTTTAGAGGAAAAACCCCAGCAAAGACCGAGGCCAGATTATCGCAGTGGGTAGCAACTACAACAAAAAGTATGTAGATGCTACAAGTCTTGCAAGTACCTATTACAGGTAACTCACACAAGTTTACTACATAGTAAATACTATTTATTTCTTTAAACAACTAGCTTGTGAGAATGAAATCATTTTGTGGAATAATAACTAACTTGGCAATCCGTACGACCAATAGGACCAATAGCTAGAGATGCCACAGAAGGTCCTAGGAGTTTTGACTTTCGGCATGTTAGGAAATCCTAGTGACGCTACCATCCTCCGCCAGCCCGTGTCAAAAGAAAAGAATTGGAGTCGGGGATATCTAACGCGGCTGCAAGAGCCGGCGATGGAAGGGCCTCAAGGACAGCGTCGATGACGTTCGGAATCAGCATGTTCTATTCCACGTTTGCTGCAATCGGTGTACAATGCCCGGGAGCTATCACTAGGCTGTTAATCGGACAACACCTGTTATTTAGCGACGCCGCTGCTGGCTTGTGCTCGTGTGTGCATCCCACCTTGCGAGCTGGGTACGCTGCCCGTTGAGCTCTGCTGGAAGGCTTCGATTGCGGACCGCGGTGATCCCGTGAGACTGGTGCTGCTTTGCTCGCTGGCTCTTCCCGATGTGGCGCAACACGGGCGATTCCAGAGCGACAGCTCGAGTGACATCTAAACCAGCGATTGCCCCACCCCACGTTCTTTGCCTCCGCGAGGCTGACCTTTATGCCCTCCACCTGCCGCGTGAATAAATCTCACCATCACCATCTGTCTACTAGCGGAGATACTCAGCTATCGATAGCAAACCCTTACCGTGCGGCCCAGGGAGTTCTACGTCCGCCCCCGAACGATTACCTGACGGCTAAGTTAGCCTGAACGCCACACGATCAACATGGTACCTATCAAGTGCAACAGGAGGACCGTGCTGTAGCAGCCTGACACGCCTTTCTGCAACAAGCAAGTGAGTTTTAGTGATGCTATTTTCCTCGTCAGCATATCTAACTTCTCTAGCCCTCAGCTATGCCGGACACGGGGTCTGCGCCTCCTACGCTTTCAACCTCAACTACGTTGAGTCCTGCCATCGATCCTCCATTACCCGCCACCCCCGCTTCTATCCGTCCAAACAATCGCTTGGAGCGAGTCCAGAGGCGCCAAGCCATTGTGCGGATTGGTAGGAACTCGCGGAAAGCGAGACTTGCAACCTTGTGGACGAACCTCAAGGAGTTTCTCTTGTCATTCAGCATGGTTCAAATCCTCCTCGGGCTCTTGGGGGTGACACTCGCAATTCTTGGGGTCAAACTGGCTATTAAGGCGTATCACCAGAGTCAATGGACTAGCCTCAAGGATTTTCGAGACGACTGCAGAAGTGTCGAGGTCAAACAACTGAAGTCAAAAATATGTTTCGCAGGCTCTCGGAGGCTAACTGTATACAGGCCACAGGCAAGACCCTCACGCAGAGTTGTGAGAAGGCGCTGCAGAAAGATTTGGGTCCTCCGCCTTATAGTAGCGGGCTAGACAAAAGGGCAGCTCATGTTCAGCTGCAGGTGTTTCGACTCTCTCATTCCGCTCTCAGTATGCTCGGTGCATCTAGGTACGCAGTCAGTCAAACCTTAGGATCCCGACGAATAGCTATAGAGTGGTATAAAACCTATGGTCTATCGCTCCCAGAGTTCGTTTCCACTGTCGCTGCAACCGCAATTCGCGGCTGTAAGAAGGGTGTGGTGGCATGGACTCTATTCTATATGGTAATCACCAGATATGTGTTTAAATACTTGTTCATTGCATTAACCGCTGCTGCTGGTTTGCAACTCAAACCTTTTCTACCTAAAATTTTGCCTGTACTTCATCTATCATTAATTGTCATTTTCTGGGCCCTCTATGCATTATTTTTCTTCTCTTTATTAAAATTTCGGAAAGACATTGGACTTTTGAAGCGCTGAGGGCTATTGTTCAAGTTGTTGGGGCCCTGGCTTAACTCACTGAAACATTGGGTTACATACTGGAACGGGTTGGCTGCTACTCGACAACTTTTTACCCTAACCGCTGGCCGCTACATAGTTGCAGCATAGTAACAACGCTTCTTGAGGCGCCCACGCAAATCATTTGATGAGAGAGGAAGTCCGTATAGGAGTACGTACGTTCGGGAAGTCTCAGATCGCCCGAGAGACGACAGGACGATCTCTGGATGGAACTTCCAAGGGTTAGCACTGAGAGGAAGTTACCAAATCCTCTGCCTCTAACATCGTCTCGGCCGTTTACGCCACGGTTCCAGAAATTAATCACCATCTCTGAATCAGGATGCTCCACGCTCTAACCATTCCTATCGATACAGCCAAGTACACCGTATCTCGCTAGGAAGCTCGCTGCAGACCTCCAACGATCGATGATGTGCGTTGAGGCGGAAGGGGCCATACCACACAACCAAGGCACAGTCGACCCCGGTTGAGCGGAGTAACGTAGTAAGCTTGCATGCGAGGGCAGAGCGACGGGACGAGCGTGAGGACCCAACAGAGAGACACGGGCGGACCCGAAACTCATCACCAAGCTCCTTGCAGCTGTGCCCGCAGCAAAATGGATGTTCGATCGAGCCCACAGCATACATAAACGCATCCGTGACGGCGCTGACTAGAACCGATCTGCGCTCCCACGGGAGGCGCTCTCCTCAGCGGCCCCAGTCGGCAGGGCTGCGCTTGGAAAAGCTCGCTTCTACGAGTACTCCCTGGCAGCACCGACAGGGAGACCTACTACCCCTCGCCATCCCGCCTTCAGCTAGTGCGTGGGATTTTTCGTTGGGGATGCCGAGGTTTTTTTGTCACCTAGTGTCGTGGAGATGGCTGTGTAGCGCATCCCTTTTTTTTGGAGCTGGTGATCAGGGGGCTGACTCGTTGCTTCTTGGGTGGGGACTGTGGTGTGTGGTCGAGGGGAGGAGGTTCTCAGCTCTGTGGAATGAAAGCTCGTGTTGGTGATTGCCGGCCGCGGTAATATATGTAACAGACCTTGATGTATGATGACGTATCGACTGAGCCAATTCAATATGACGGCTCAAAGTTTGAGACTCGCCGCTACGTAGGTCTTTTTGTGGCATGTAAAAGTCGCAAGTTTAGTGGAGCTCGGTTTTATTCCGCGATCTACGGAGCACGGGATTTGTGTCTATTGGATTCTAAGTAAAGGTAAATGTAATAGCAACTTCATAAATCGTGACCATTGCTTTTGGAAACATCAATCAATGCAACTATATAGGTTGCTACATGATACCATGGTAGCTGGCTAGCAATGAGCAATAGATCGTGGGGTCAGTAGACCCGACCGGCTCCTAAGTGTTCCAGCAAATCGTTAGGCATTGACAAAGTCCATTGCCGCCTTCAACCGGCTCATCAACACCTTTTGGCCATCGCTCCAGTCTTTCCTCGCCGCAGCCACGCTGCTGCCCTTCAGCTGCTTCACATCCTCATTTATTCTGCCCCTTGCCTCTATGAACTTGCCCTTCAATGCTATGCTGACTTCCCCAAGTGCGACTCGGTATGCGTCGCAATCTCTCTGATACGACTGTTCTAGTTCTTGGATTAATTTCGTGCCACCACGCTGGTAGTCATGCACGATATCTTCTATGCAAGTTTCCTTGTCGGTAAGATGGCGAATGAGGTCCTATAGCATGGTGTTAGTAGAAGGTTTGAACTTAGCGCAAGAGACCGTGAAGGACCGTACGTCTGAAACCTGATATAGTATATCAAGCATGTTGGACTGATGGGGCTTCAAGGACTTTCTCCACTGCTTCCTGGGGTCCTTCCTGAGACTCCATCGTTGGTCATCGGAGCTGGAGGACCCACTCGTGTTTTGAGATGCTCCTGAGTACGTTGTCCTACCACTGGACGACATCTGCAGTTCCAAATCACTCCCCAGATTGACGAGTGTCCTATCTGGGTCCTGCCTCAGATCAATTTTAGTTATCTTAGCGGCCCCCTTTGTTTGTCCTCCTTCCCCTACCATGCTATTCCTGACCCTCTTGGTGGTAGCCTGTTCCGGTCCACCACGTTTCCGTTTTGCTGGAGCCTGGAAACCAACCCCTATTGCCTGTAGCTTTTGTGTAAACCTGTTCAAACTCTTTGGGCGAAAGGTCGTGAATGGGTCAGATGGGACCCCTTCAGTTTGTATGATATTCACCGTCTCCTGATCGACAAACTCGATTTCAGATGCAGCCCAAGGTGAGCGTGGACCATGTTTGCGATTGCTTGAGAAGGCGGTCTCAGGTTCTGTGGTCAAATGAGCATCTTCTGCTACGAGAGTATCTATTTGGTTGTCGTTTAAGAGCCCCCCGTCCAACGAGAGCTCTTTCTCAAGGTCGTTGACGGTCTTCGCAGAAGTACTCTTAGTCATAGCGTCTCGGAGGCTATCGGTGTGCCTAGTCTCCTGGCTAAAATATTTCATTTTAGGGATGGGACTGCCACTTTCTTCAACTCTTGCTCGGTGGAAAGTCTGCTTTCGCGAAATCTCCACGATAGGAGTGCTGTGGCTCTCGCCACGGTTTAGGACCACATCTTCATTTGTTCTAGGAACGAAAAGAGGTGGAGCTTGCCGCTTTATCTTCATGGGTGGAGGCAGTGCCTTCGGCGTGCATTTGGGTTGTTTCCCTTTTCCAGAATGCGGCTTGGCTCCATTCCGGTACCGTGACTGAGTGGTCTGATACAATTGATTCCCCCGCGTATGGGTAATTCGCTGAGGTTGCCCCCCAGCCGCTAATTCTTTTATTTTGTAGTGAGCCTCTTGGACTGGTCTTTGGATAGGCTGGGGGGCCTGCTCTAGCAGGCCCCCCTCAGCTGTGAGTGCGTCCCTCTGGACAACCCGGCCTTGATTCCTAGGACCAGTCCCGCTCCAACCCACTACCTTTGGCTTACTAGAGAGGCGATCATCTACCAAGGCTGTACTCTGCCCTTTATTGCGTCTGGGAGTTAAGTCTGCTTGAATTTGCGGAGCGTGGAGTATAACCGCACACGGTTTTATAGAAGGCTTCTGAGCGCCCGTTGTGTCTTCGTGACGTGCTACTGCTGCCCCCTGAAGCTTGTCGGAGACTTGCATCATGGCCTGTGCTGCGGGTTCTGGGCCGGACGAACTGCTAGAATAGTAGGAGACATCATCACTCTCATCAGAGGAGAGCTCAATGACGCTTACTGGCCCCTTTGGTGGCATCTTGGGAGGCGAGACAGCCTTTGGGACCGCTTTATTTCTAGTGGGAACCCTAGCATCCAAACTGGCTGCTCTGGAGTTTGCGACTGCCTTCGGTATGTCTGATAAGACTCCCGCTTTCAGCTTCTTCGATGCCATATCGGTCCTATCCTCTTTCATTTCTCCTGAGGCTATCTCCCACTGGCGTTTGCCCAGAGGCGACTCCGGCGGGATGTCTTTGGGGCTTTTCTGGATGTCCAGCGGGGAGATGCCCGTCTTGGTAGACGGCTTGGAGCTCGGTGGAACATGTATAGCGGCTAAAGCACTATGCATTTTATCCACAATTGGAGGTCTCCGAGCCAGCTTAACCCTCACTACTTCATCTGGCTCACCAGTGGTGCGTTCAAACTTCTGTTCGAGAGGTTTGACGTCCTCGCCCCCTGTCAGGGTGCCCCTAGTAACTCCCTGAGCATTAGTGTCCAAGATGCTGATGGATGGCATGCCTTCTATGGGTAGGTTACTTAGAAGGCTGCCGAATGCGGTGGGTGCTCCTTTTACCGGGCTAGGAGTGGCGTGCCCTTTGGGTCGTGTTAGGAGGTTAGGGGGCTCTGCTCTATCCTCTACGTTAGGCTGCGCCATATTACTGCGGCCATCCTTAGCGTTCAATCCCGGTAGTTCCGCATCGCCCTGCACCCGGAAGTCGTTGGCGATCGTAGTTGGGGTTACGCTACTGCTAGTTCGTACTGCTATACCGGGGACCTTTCCGGTTGATGAGATTCGGCCAACTTGATCCGTATCAGACTGAATACTCACATCTGAACCTATTGGGGTCATGGATTCGGTCGGGGTTTCCTCTAGCAATGGTTTGTGGGCTACTGGGTCATTTTTACCCTGGCTAACATCACCTCCCTCTTGTTGTGTGTCGATAACACTACCATTCTCAGAACCCTTGTCCATATTCAATATCCTGAGGTTAGCGCTTACTGCTGCCGCGCGTAGGCTCCGAAGCGGAAGCGGCTGAGTGACCACAGGAGCCGATTTTCGCTTTCTCGCAGCTGCCGCTTCAGTGGGCTTACCACGAGGCTTTCGACTTGAGCCGTCCATCTTGGCCAGTGGAACCCGGGGTGTTTTTCTTAAACCACTAGACTTCGGTTTGGTTGTTGCATTAGACTTGAGAGGTTTTGCGGGAAGCTGAACAGCTTTATCCTCGCCTCTCTCCTCGAATGCCTCATTCCAGTCCGTTGACTTGGTGGGCGATCCGGCTCTTCCTTTCAGGATGGCTGGCGCATCCTTCGCTTTTTTATTCTTTGAGTGCGACTCTTTGCTCCTCGCGGCAGGGGCCCCAATGTTAGGACGACTCGCAGTCACGACCTCCTTAGTAGGCTTAACAGCAATTTTCTGTGGTCTTGGGGGTGGGTCCTCTTGTTGGTCGAAATCGTAAATGCTACTGTTATATTCGCCGACTTCTTTGCCCTTGTTGGACCCCTTAGATGCTGTGCGCTTATCCGCGCCGGTCAGTGGTTTCTTTGATGGTTTCCCAAGCAGCTGGCGGTTAGCAACAGAATTCCGTCTAGTTCCGTTGCCTTCTTGGTCTGAACTGCCCTCCATGGTATTGCCAATTGTGCCCGCCCCCAATTCTAATAGATTATGTCTCAACCTCCGTCTCTGCCGGGGCGACAATGGACTCTGAGCATCTCTAGCGTTTGGTGGCGAGTTGGGAAGCTGTTCTGGGCTAGGGTTGGAGTGCCCGCTCTGATCTCGTGATGCTCCTTGAAGCTCCTGTCCTAATATGCCTATTGAGTCTATCCTATGGACGCCATTACTGCCTGATACAGGAGCTGTGAAATCATCAGATGTCTGTTCCTCGCCATCACCGTAATCCTTTCCAGGAGGGTCTAAGCCCTCTTCGCCGGACATAGTCTCTCGAACCCTATGTTGTTCTAACGACTCGTTGCCGTCGCTAAACGAGTTCTGTAGGACGCTCCCAATCAGTTCCCGGCCCAAGTCGCCAAACGGCCCGGCGTTGAGACCAAGCCATCTCTCCCCCCGTCCACTCGGCAATGGTTCCCCCAGTAATGGCTTGTATTCCTTTTTCTCTATACCAATGAACGATATAGCGGTCTCACTTACTTTCATAGCCTTTCCTTTCAAGTATCTAGCTACTTCAGCTGCATCTGAGGATCCAGAGAAAGAGATGACGATTTCGTGCGCGGATTTCTCTTTTGCGTTATGGCGGTGCGTGTGGCCCTCGTGTGGGCTAAGGTGTAATACTACATCTGCCGGGGGTTCCGGTAGAAGGTCCAAAGGTACTTCTGCTTGTTGGCACGGGCGAATATCAACGCGCTTGATATTTCGAAAGGGGATATCGATAAACTGAGGTGGCTGCCCATTGGGAGGGATAAGTAAGGTCAGGACCCCTTCTAAAGCTACCGAGATACCCCCCTCATGCGAAATATCCTCACTGTCAATCGTGAGAGTAACGGCAAAAGGTTCAGGAAGTACACTAAAGGCGTAAGCGGCGGGTTTGGGGGTGTGTGCTGCCTCACTGACCTGGCCCTCTGAGGTTGTGATAGCTCAAATTTCTCTAAAAATGACTGAAAGCCGATAAGCCACTGCGAGTCCTCGGAGGCCGTTTCCGGGAACTCTTTTAGTTTCTCCTTGTTGACTGTGGGGGGCCAGTAGAGCTCCCCTTTGCTGCCAAATGTGACCTGATGGCTTATAATTAGGCCAGAAATAATTTTCAAATTCTGGTTCTTGTCTTCGAGGGCAATAGTCCCAAGTGATCTCCTAGTTGTCGTTAGTTAACCCCATTGCCAAGGCTTTTCTAGACGCTCATACTGTAGGTCAGCAGGACCCAGCTCGAGAGCTTCTTTATTCTCATCTGAATCCCTCAGTAGCTCACACAAGAGAAATCCGACCTAAAAAGCGTTAGGATATGATGGACATGCCGGGGAAGGGGGATGTACCCATCTCCTAAATTGAGCAGCCACATTAGCTTCTGTGAAGTACTTCAGTAGGTGCCGAAGTATCTGGCTGCCTATTTCCGTTTTCCTTCGGATAAACTTAGCGATTGAGGCCTTGCTGTTCCCACGGTTGCGGCTTCGAACCAGTGACTCCTGTGAAAGTCAGATGGAGGGTGCGGTAAGCCCCAAATCCCATCGAGCTGGCCAGCCTACCACAAGAATACATAGTCCCCGCTCTTTAACCAGAGAAGGCTCAGCTTTCAGAAGAAATCTTGTCAATGCACTGAACGATTGCACGCTAAGTCTCCCAGCAATGACTCCATCTCCTGAGCAGAGGGCCCCAATGGCTTCTTCAACCAGCTGCCTGGTTATTGGCTCCTTCAAGAGACCGCATCTGTGTAAGCTTTCCCGCGCGTAAGCGGTATATTAGGAACTAACCTGCGCAGATTGATCGGCAGACAGAAAGCCCGAGGTGACCTGTTCCAAGATCGCCCCGGGGATGCTGCGAGCCATGAGCAAGTGGGCTGATTTGGGCTATAGCTCGACTTTGAGACTCACTGTATCTCCCCGGGCTTGTTAGGGGCCATTTTCAAGTAGCTTGCTAGAGCTGATATGGGAGACTCATGGACTAGAGGAACAGCCTCCTTTGAGCGGATACTGAACTTTTCCATCTGCCTCGCGAGTGGTGTAACAAAGGGGAAGTCGCTCGCGGGATGTTAGGCACAGACCGCACTAGGAATAAATTGGGTATGGAGTGCGCTCCTGAATATATCAGATTGGCAACAAGCTGTTTGTCATATTGGGATCCCGAGCAGGCGTTTTCTCGCTGAACTAGGCAAAAGGAAGAAATCAGTCCCAAGGAGAAATCTAGTGTGTCAACTTCGTCTGCCCAAGTGAGGACTTGGCATTAAGACTTGAACTAGACTCTCCTATAGGCCTTCCCATGCGTCGGCTAAAAGCACTAAAGACTCACAAAGCCTTTTACTAGACATATCTAAATGGAATATGCGTTGATATAGAGTTGGGAAACCAGCTTTGGGTCTATATAAAATGTATACGCGCTGGGCAGCTATGCGAATTCAGACTGAGAAATTGGGACTCTGATAAGAAACATAGAGAGGCCCAGCCAAAGGTGATATTCACGGTTGATGATTTACGCAAAAGAAATTACATATATACGCAATCGACCAAGTAAAGAGATCTCTAACGGCATGAGGTCCAAAAGTTGGAGATTGATCGTAGTCAAATTGCCCGGTTTCTTGGTGTGAGGTTGACCGAGCGATATTCCATCGGATGTGGAGCATCTTAGCGTCGGACTTGGAATGCTCCGAGCACCGCTTATCGGCCAAGGCCCCCTCCATATTATTTCTCGTCTAGATCAACCCAGAGCTTTTTCACAATCAAACATCTAGAGAGCCAGGCTCAACTTCCAGCAAGCCGCACCGTTCGTTATAGTTCGTTATATAAGCCTCAAGGTTTTAGGCCAGCCTAAATATCCTTAGGAGCACGGCACATGCAGTAGGTTTATGTCTCAAACGCACATCCTCCCTGGCGACACTCCTGGGCATCGGGCTGTCCAAGGTACTACAAACGTTAGCCCCGCCACGACGAGAGCTATTGAAACACAGAACCAACACCTACCTGCGATCTCCGATGAAAAAAGGTCACGTTCTGTCGGCGAAGAGGCTTTCACTGAATCTTTCGTGGATGATATCGCAAATCAAGAAACCGCGGAGCACGATACAGTTCTTTACCTAGCATATGGATCTAATCTCTGCGAGGCTAAGTTTAGGGACGTTCGAGGCATTAAACCGCTTGCACAACTGAATGTCTTAGTTCCAGAGCTCGTCTTAATGTTTGACCTACCCGGCATACCATACACTGAGCCTTGTTTCGCGAATGTTCAGTATAGAGACCAGAAACGCACACGGCACTCAAATGTCCAATCTGGCTTGGGAGAGAAACTCTTGTCGAACAACGAGGGGCGGCCCCCTAAATATCACAAGGACAGATGGAAGAAGGGTCTGGTTGGTGTGGTATACGAAGTTACCAAGAAGGACTATGCGACGATCATAGTGACAGAGGGTGGGGGTTCGGCTTACAAAGACGTTGTTGTCACCTGTTATCCCCTTCCAGAGGGGAACGCTGTTCCTGAGAACCCCCAAACCTCGCCATTTCAAGCACACACTCTCTTCTCACCGCGTCCGTCTGAACCTCCCCCGGGCAAGACAGCTCCAAAGAGAGCCGGGCGGGCCCACCGACCAGATCCAAGCTATGCGCAACCCTCGGCACGGTATCTGAGGCTGCTCACAGACGGCGCGGACGAGCATGACCTTCCCGAGGAGTACAGGCTCTACCTCCGCGACATCCGACCTTACACGGTTACGACGAATCGCCAACGGTTCGGCCAATTCCTCTTTATGTCAGTGTGGATACCAGTGGTCTACGTTCTGATTTTCATGCAAAGAATCTTCGGGGATAAGCGTGGACGTTCTCCGAAGTGGTTAATAGAAGCCAGTAGGACTCTCTTCAACAGGATGTGGGCGAGCTATGATGGATTCTTCAAGGACTTATTTGGAGATGGCGAGCGGACGATGGAGCCGGATGAACAATTGATATTTCCTTACAATAATCGGGCATAGGATGGAGAACTAAACCAATTTCTACATTGAGCTAAGGTATATAGTTGGGAAATTTAACACGCGAGTTATGTTTATAGATGGAGAGGTAGCATACAACCAGACTCTACAAATGCATTTCCCCGTCGGTACCGTGTGATACAGCCCCACCCAAGTGGGGGCGGGGCCTGTAATATCGCATAATGGAATGGAACTAGAGAATAGGCAACTGCGCAAGGCGGTATGGGTTGGATTTCGTGCCGCGACGGGAAGAGAGAGGAGAGATAGATATTAAAGTCTCTGCATGGTATTCGCCCGCTAAAAGGTCTCTTGGTCGGCGTTTCCGTACTAGAGTGAGTACCTACGTCACCACTCGAGGAAAATATTAAGAGAAAAAGCAAATCTCGGCAGAAAACATCACCATCTGGTCTATGGTAGGGCAAGGTGGGTAAGCATCATGCACAATGCTGGAATGTTGGGTGGTGAAGTGCACGCGACCCCAACGGAAGCGCAGACCATCGGCGCTACCGTTGCGACCTGGGCCATGGCTTCCTTCCGCCTTAAAACTCTGGATGGCCACCCTCCGGCCAACCTTCACTACTGTATCCGCCATCTTAAAGCTTGTGCGGAACCTCTCCATTATCGCCGTTCCTAAGCAGTCGCCATCACCTCCACCATCACTAACTAAGAGCCGCAGAAGCTCTCGACTCAACGCAAAGATGCTGACAGCGGCTAAGAGACACAGAGTGACCGTCGTAGGTTCCGGGAACTGGTAGGTTTAGCCATGCATCCTATTGCCAAATCAACCTAAAAAAAACTTGTGACTCTAATATCTACGGGTGAAATCTCCTAGGGGTTCCACGATCGCAAAGATCGTCGCCGAAAACACACTCGAACATCCGCATCTCTTCGAGCCTGAGGTTAAAATGTGGGTCCTCGAAGAAACAGTCACCATCCCTCCCAAGTCCAAGCATTACGACCCTTCCTCTAGCCTAACTACCACCTCTCAACCCCTCACAAAACTAATCAACACCTTCCACGAAAACGTCAAATATCTTCCTGGCATAACTCTTCCCGCAAATGTGATCGCAGAACCCTCTCTCACTGCAGCGGTCTCTGACGCCACGATTCTGGTCTTCAACCTGCCTCACCAATTCATCGGTGGAATCTGCGATAAGCTGGAGGGGCACCACCTCCCATATGCGAGGGGCATCTCGTGCATCAAGGGTGTAGATGTTGGCCCCGATGGTGTACGCCTCTTCTCCGAGACAATCGGCTCGAAACTCGGTATCTACGTTGGCGCCCTCTCTGGTGCCAACATCGCCAACGAGATTGCGCAAGAGAAGTTCTCCGAGACGACCATCGCCTACGACCCCCCCTCCATCGATTCCCGTGAACCCTCCCCCACCCGCGAGAGCAATCACGACCCCATACATAACGACTCCTCCGGCCGCCCCTCCAAGGTCCGCCTCGCACGCCCCCCAGCAGACCTCCTCCCTATCGACCATGCCGTAATCAAAACCCTCTTTCACCGCAAATACTTCCAAGTCCACGTCGTCTCCGATGTCGCTGGCGTGTCCCTCGGCGGCGCCCTCAAGAACATCGTCGCCATCGCCGCCGGCTTCGTTGATGGCATGCACTGGGGCGACAACGCAAAGGCAGCCATCATGCGCGTGGGTCTCCTCGAGATGGTGAAGTTCGGGAGACGCTTCTTCCCTACCGCTCACGCAGAGACATTCACGGAGGAGAGCTGCGGCGTCGCGGATCTGATTACGAGTTGTGCGGGAGGAAGGAATCATCGTTGCGCAAAATTGTCGGTTGAGAGAGGGATGAGCATCACTGAGGTGGAGAAGCAGGAGTTGAACGGACAGAAGCTGCAGGGGACTTTGAGTGCCAGAGAAGTTTATGGCTTCCTGAGCAACCGGGGAGAGGAGAAGGATTTCCCACTTTTCACCGCCGTTTACAACATCCTCGAAGGGAAGGCAAAGGTAGAGGATCTACCAGATATTCTTGAGTAAATGGCGAATTGCAGTTGCTTAGGAGAGGGGTGGTTCAAACTCATTTGCTTTTCTATTACACAAGAAGGTTACTAGCATTTTTTTTGCCTCTAGGAACCCAGAAGATAGATAAGAACTCGTAATATAATTTCTAACGTCCCAACAATACAACTGGGCTGATACTCCAACTCCAAACGACCTCCTAATTACGAAAGAGCCTACGCTACGCAGTCAACCACTCCCCCTTCCCTCAACACCACCCTCCTCCTCACCCCAACAATACTCCCCCCACTGCCGCCCTCAATCTGCCAGGTAAACACCTTCCCCCCCGCGCAAAATGTCCAAATAATCATATTCGGCCCACTCTCAACCGCAATATCCACAAGCCCCTGCACACTCCCTACCTCTGCGCCCCTAAGACGTATTGGCCATGGTCCCTGAGACAACGCAACACCAACCGTGCCATCGCGGTCGTCCGAAGCAAGCCACCCGTCTGCCCAGAGACTGTTTCCACCTCTACTGCTCAGTCGATCGCCATGACCATCATTAAACACATCAGGTGGCACGCTGAACAACCAGACACGATCGCCAAACCCCACAACGACACGGACACCCCACCGCAGATCGCTACCGCTAGCATACATAGTAGGGCTCTCCCCCTCCGGACCAAGGAGGATGATCTTCCTTAAAAGCTTCGTCGGTCCACCGAGCGGCGCATCACTCCCCAGGCAGAGCAGCCCCGTAGCAGGGTCAATGAACAAGATATGATACCCATCACTCAAAGGCACAGCCCGAAAATGATCCGAGATCGACGACTGCAACGCTGAAAACTGAGGCGTGAAACACATGCTCCAGAACGGCGACGTCGCCGCGCGACGGGCATTGAACCGATGAGAGAGGGGAGCAGAACCCCCAGGATGCGCGGCAGAAGAAATAAGCCGCAGTTTCTTCGCAGAATCCACGCCTCTCCGCGGTGGCAGAAAATCTGCATCGCCACGAAAAAGTCAGCCAACAAAACACGCCCCTCCGAAACTGACGAAAAGTTTATAAACCAACACAGAAAATCCGACGGCGTAGTCAACGGAAACCACCGATTAAGATCCTGCCCCGTCAACGCATCCACCCAATGCAACTCGATCCCGCTCGCGCAGCCAAAAGCTTCATAGGAACCTGTTAGCTAACTTTGGATCCCTTAACATCACAAACAAACCAAAAAAAAAGAAGCAAATGATTACTCACCAACACATTTCCTCTGCGGGCAGATCGCCACGCTCATCGGTGGATCGTCCGTCGAACAAACATTCCGATACACCGCACTTGGCCCCGCTTCAATAGGGATAACCGCTTGGCTCGTAGCAAACGCTGGCCACCCAGTCTCCAGGTCGTGTTCTTCCGGCGATAACCTTGGAAGGCTCAGCCTGGCCCTAACCCCAGGATCACTCCCTCCCACGGCGGCCCAGATGCGCGACGACCCCTCCAGCTCGTTAATCTCAGCCAACTCAGACTCTGTGAACGCGAATACATCATCCGTGATCCTCCCGAAAGCGGTCGAGTCGAACGGCAGTTGTTGAGTGCTGCTGCTCCCAGACGGTCCGGGGCTAGTCGCGTCCCCTATGCTCGGCTCGTAACTGCTATTCGCAATATCGCACACCAGACCCATCCTGCCATCCAGCAGCGCAGCAATGGCAAACCTATCGCACGAGGTGTCCATGCTAACAGCTAGGACCCTCCGAGGGCAAAGCACGCTCGTCACAGGGCTCAGGCATCCACCGAGCGATCCCTCGTTCACGACCCCGTGGCAGCCCTGGCCACTGAGACGGTATATATACACCACGCACCCTTCCGCAACCATCACGTACTTCCCGCAAACGCTGACTGTAAAATGGACGCTAGACCCCGGTACATCCTCCACCTCAGTGTAATTCGAGACTATTTCCGAAAAGTCCGTCACGGACGTCATCTCCAGACTCGTAGACCTAGCGCCCCTCCTTCGGTTCCTCCCCGGTGGACTAAGCCTGTTAGACCGCGATCTCGACCACGGAAGGCCATCACCCCTCCAATCCGGGCCAAGCGAACACTCCCTAGACAAGCACTTGCTCAGCCACCACTCCTCACTCATCCTTACGCCAGATCCAGCATCGCTCTCCTGAACGCCAGGCAGGGAGCCACCAAGGTCCACACCACCCAGCCACCCCCCTCTCCTCAGCATCGTCAACAGCAGCGACTTATCCAGGCTCGCCGCAAGCCAAGCCCGCGAAGTATGCCTCGCTGAATTAAAATCTGCGGGCGCCAAAAACCCATAGATATACTGAATGATCTCCGGGGGGAGATAGGAAACAGAAGGGACCTTCGCCGGCGCCCTCAGGGAGTTGTGCCACGCCCGACACGTCAGTCTAAGGGCAAGGTAGTCGTCGTGATCGAGATACCTCAAAAGCCGCTCCATCACCACCGCCGGAAGCTTAGGCCCCGGTCCCGGGTCCCTCCATCGTCCAACCGCACCCGCCGACCTCGAAATCGAACCCATCGACGAGCCGTTCAAGAGCACCTCGGAGAGCGACTCGCTGACCGCCGGCGCCTCCGCCGTATCCAACACCGCCTGCTCATACATCCTCAAGACCTCCAACGGCTGATCAGGGGGATCACCAACACCCACCCCTATGGGACTTTCGGGCGGCGCGGGAAAGGCTTTCATCTCAATAGACCCCCGCAACGCTGACGAAGACCCCCAGTGCGCAGTCCCGCTGCGCCCAAGGCGCAGCTTCGGGATGAGCACCCTGCCCCCCTCGCCCCCCGAGTCACACCTCCGCCCGGAACAGGAAGAGCCCATCAAGCTTGCAGACTGGTGGGATGAGAAATTACCACGCCTGCCCCCTCTCGTAGCGGCGGTGCGCTCAGGCGGGACAGAGCTACTCCGTCGAGGAACGATATCCGGCGTGCGCTCAAACTCAAACGAAGATCTCCCGCCCGCTCTCCTCCTGTACTGAAGCCAATCACCCCTTACCAACTCGCAAGAGCAGTTATCAACCACCAGCAACCTCTCTTTATCGCTCTCTAGTGTTCGTCGGGACTCCGAGGACATCGATCCCAGCCGCGCTTATTCCGTCGCCCGACCAAGAAGAGCAGTGGAGCGTTCGCTGCGTGTGTAGTTGGCGCGGGTGCGGGTGACAGAGCTGAGAACGACGACGACGGCGCCGTCCCAGCAACTCTCTTCGAGAGAGGAATGTGTGATGTTCTTTAAGACGGAAATCCCCTCACTGGTCCTAACAAACAAATAGCTCGTGTGTGATTCTAGATCCTCCTTTCAACGCACGGCGACAAAACGGGGTTGGAAGGGAACGGTGCGAGATCGAGCGATGGATCGCAGGATATCGTACGAATGGATAGTTGGCGTCTAGTCTAGTAGGTAGACCGAGAGAGAGAACTATAGGGGGTTAGGTACGTAGGTAAAGTAATAACAGGTCATGAATAATAGTAGTAGGTAAAGATAAAAACGAATGCCGATTCGTAGTCAGTAATTGCGTGCAACCAGAGCAACTAGCGACACGAGGATATATTCCCAAAAAAACACGGGTTTCTATTTCCTGGGGTGCACCTCCCCCAAATACACATACAAAGTAAGACCCATCCGAGCCTTCCCAATTACGCCAAAGCCCCCCCCAAAAAAAATGGACGCAATAGCGGCACGAGAAAACCTCTAGGAGCTAGTAATACATTATCCTCACCATGGCTCCTATTACCGCTGAGTGATGCTATTCCCCAACTGCTTCACGAATCTGCACTTCCAGTCTATTTTCGAATCAGCAACGACCCCAATAAGGGAGGGTTTTGTTGTCAATAAACTCACGGATCCACCAGGCTTGGATTGACATAATGGAGACCTTCTTCCCTCGTCTCATCGACTGTATGTCCACTAGCCGTTTCAATATCCTGCCTTGACTCCCCCTCGTCGATGTTGCCAAGTCCCTTCAAATGTATACTCCCCAAGGCAATATAACTCGTCAGGGGCTCGAACGTACTGCCGTAATAATAACTGAACCACACAGTCGCCGGGATGAGCGGAACTATGAGTCCAGCTCTGGTGAAAGCACCCTTAAGTGCTAGTACACCAGCCATCGCTACCTGGAACACTCCGAGCCCAAGTAAAACACGATGGCACATCATTGGCCATGCCCTGCCGGTCGAGTGATGGTTCTGATCCATGGCGTAGAGCAGTTGGTATTTATACACGAAGCCGCCGATACGGAAATAGACTAGGCCGAAGAACAGCACCAACGAGCCGGAAGGGAGGACGCTGTAAACAATACAGAGAATTAGGATGAGTATCGCCTGAGGCAGGTAGAACCCATATTGGAATATTGGCGGCCGATGGAGTTCGGCATAGTCTAGGGCGTGGTAAGTAAAAGTGTTTCTCTTCGGTCTCTCTAAGGGGCTAATCTTACCTCGAGGGGTCTTGGCTCCGATCAGGCCAATTGGATATAGCGCTACGCTGCCAAATTCCAAGAGGCGCAGCGGGAAGAGGCCGATGCCTTGAAGTACAATCAAGTTTACGTAGAATTGCGCCAGGCCACTGAGCGACCTCGCGAGCAAGTATGCAATCTTGGTTGCATCCTTGAGCGAATCACGGAGAAGCGAATAATAATTCGCAGCCGTCCCAGTAATGGTGAAAACGATGAAGAGGTTAAAAAAGGTGAAGAAAAAATTCTTAGAGATGACAGAAAGCTCGACTTCTGCTTGTGAGATCATGCCTTGGAGATTAGATAGCCCTATCATGCGTTAGGAGGTCCACCACTAAGTCACAGGGAGGCAAACATACAGTCATATAGATACGGAACAGATGTGTTGAGCAAGGATAGAATAACAGTTGGCAAAACAGTATTTACCAATGACCTACTGAGTTCGTTCCTCGAGAGGGAATCCGCTAATTGCGGCCAGATTTTCTTAATAGACATGAGGTTCAAAAATGGGGCTAAGGCTGTAACGGGGACGACCCAGAATATAGTAAGGAGGATGATGAGTAATGTGACCGTCCAGGACATGAACCTTCGGGTGGATCGAGGGAGATACGTGTTCGACCACACAACATCGGAGGGATCAGGAGCGAGGTGTGCCACCAAACGTGTTGGTATTGGATCAAGCACAGCTTGGACGGCCATTTGCTAGACTTACTGTCAGATTTTCGGATTGACTCTGCACGTATCGCGGGCACTTACACAAGCGGCTACGGAATCCAACGTCACAAAGGCCAAAGCCGTTGGCTCAAACTCCTTTTCGCGGGTGACCTTAATTTCTTCATCCAGCCTCCTCAATCTCTCTTCAAAGAGATCTATGGCATCAACTTTTCTACTTTTCAACTTAAGGAAGCCGTGTCTGATCCTTGTCTTCGGTCTCTCCCTAGCATAAGGGACAACGCGGCCTTGCTCTCTGTCGTCGTGCGCAAGAAGCGCATGACTTTCCTCATCTGTTTCCTGAGCCGGTGTTAGTTCAGGGGGCGGAGGCTGAGTGACTGGTAGCGATTGTAGACTCCTTTCCACACGACGGAAGCCAAGATGCACCGTCCACGCTTCCTCAAGCTTCCTCAACAAAATTGCTCGCTTGTTCATCAGAACATCTATTTCCTCCCAATTCCTACAGAGGGTTACAGATTCAACCTTCCCAATCTGCAAAGTTTCAATGTGCTCCTTTATCTTGACCTCAGACCTTAGGTTTTCGGGAATGCCGGAAAGACGAATCGTCCGATCGGTGACAGTCGACTGATGTCCGAGGTAGTTTTGCCGAACCCGAATAATTCTCTTTGTTTCCGAAATGAGGAGGAATACTGCGATCCCGGAGAAAACATACACGAAAAATACATACATCCAGAGATATTCGTCAGGCGTTTTACCCTTCTCTGGCTTGAGGGCGCTGGCGAACTGAGGTTCAAAAATCCATGATGGATCGGAGTACGTGAGTACATTAGCCGCCACTGGGTCAGAATCCTCACGGTAGTGATAGTGAACAGGAGTGATGATAATGAGGGCAAAGAGGAAAGTGATGCCAAGAAATTTGCTCGCCATTCGAAAGAAAGATAGGAACTAGAACATCCACGTTAGCCCACCCATCTTACCTTCACTGCTCAAGTTCTCTCGAAACCTACAACAAATGCATCAAGCCCTGAGGATTTCAGCACTTCATGCTCTGTAATGCGATATAGCACCGGTATCCACCCGAATAGTGTATCTGGTAATTGAGGGAGGGATTTGGCCGGACCCTTTTTCGTTTTGCGAGCTGCATAGAGTTCCTTCCATCTCGGTCGCAGAAACTAAGCCACAGTATGCGTATCAGTTATGAGCTGCATAACAACATGTCTCCATGCAGAGACTGTTTTCACATACACAAAAAGAGAGGAACGCCGAGGACCCAAGTGCGACCGAGACAACAAGCTGCGTATATATATCGTTTTGTTGATTGCATGGATCTCCCGGCCGACACGGGTCACTGCTGTTGGATATTCGATAGTCGTCCATCGTTCAGTGTCGATGGCTGGGATGTTGGTGGGGAAGATCAAGTCGCCGAAACCTGGAAAAGGCATGCAACGCGGCTACTTCTGGACCCCCACACAAATTCTCCGGGAACCCCCACGTTCCACCAAACCAATTAGGGCAGATAAGAACCATGCAAACAACCACAGCAAGCCAACCGACCAGGGCAAGACCAACCCTGCATGTCGAAGTTCTTCTTAAAGATGACGGCAGTTCGCTCGATGTGGTAGGCTCAAAAATTATCAATTATCCCGAATGCCTACTAACTCTCGATCTCCAGGCTGATCAATTGGTAGCACAATGGCTCGCCGATAATTTCACATACCTTTCACTAGACGAAGATTTTACAAGTTTTAGTATGAACAAAACTCTATCTATTGAGGGTCTATCCGTCTGAGATCACCCGCATATGCTAATCTCCTTCTCGAGGTGGTGCACCATATCCATCCCCTGTAGAGTCCATGAGCGTAGTGGAGTGTACTGGTTCACCACCAGACACTACCGACTATCGGCTCTGTGATGTTGATCTAAAAGTGCACACCTATAGGCTTGAGGAAAATTCTACTGATAGCACCTCTGCGTCGACATTGGGCCGCTTGCGGGCGCCGTGGAACCCGGATACTTTGGCATGGGAAGAGATTGATTCCAATTCTCACCATAAAAGAGCCCCAGAAGAGAGTATCGATGAAGATGAGCGTAACACGTCAAAAATTGCATCTGTGCGACTGCCGAGTAAGGCTTTTGTCGGGCTCTGGGAATCGTAAGGAAATTCTTAAGACTGATGCTCAGCCTCGTTCTGACTAATGTTAATAGCCTCATTTATGATACACCAATTCCAGCAAGGTTATTATATTACATTACGAGCGTTAGTGAGTCGTGTTACTACCACCGGATAATTGAAATATGACGTACTCTGGCCTCATACAATCTAGCACTTTTCACGGATCGTAAAGTGAACCCTCAAGTGGTAAACTGCGGTAGACTCATCTTACTGCATGGGCCTCCGGGGACAGGCAAATCGACATTGTGGTAATTCCAGTTAACAATGCCCCGTACATCTCTACCACCTTCTAACCGAGCTCCTCAGTCGTGCTCTTGCCCAGAGACTTTCAATTCGACTACGCAAACGCTTCAGCTATGGAAAGTTTGTGGAGATAAGTTCTCATTCTCTTTTTAGCAGATGGTTTGGCGGGAGTGCAAAGCTCGTCAACAAACTCTTCGAAGGAATTGAAGACCTTGTGGACGAAGAGGAAGACACGTTTGTATGCATTCTCATCGATGAGATTGAGAGCTTGACGGGCTCTCGTCAATCAACTGCGAGCAGAAATGAGCCGGCGGATTCTATGCGTGTATGGGGAACCCTTTTCCTTACCCTCCCTTAGTCTGTACTAACTTCCTTAATGCAGGCGACAAATGCACTGCTGACAGCTCTAGACCGATTACGCGCTCGCCCAAATGTCATCGTCCTATGCACGAGCAATATGATCGAAGCAATGGCAAGCCCCCCAAAAAAACTCTGGGCACGCCTCCTAACCCCTATCCCATGTGCTAAGTATTATTACTTCAGGACTCCGCATTTCTAGACCGAGTAGACATCAAACAGTTCATCCCAGAACCATCAGCGCCTGCTGCGTACTCTATCTTGAGAACTTGCCTTGTCGAACTTCAGCGTTGTGGCATTATTTGGCACCTGCGCGAAAAAGACGATACCACCGACACCGGCGCCATGTCCGTTGACGAACCCCAAGTTCCCAACCATGAGCTTGCAACTTTGGATCGATGTAATTCTAACGCTGCCGGGACCAAATTGCTGGCAATAGCGGAGCGCTGCAAGGTTTGCAGCCACCTACAGCTTATTTTTCCACCCTGCCGGTTTCAACCCAATGTGCTAATTTGTTTTCTACGACATTCAGGGAATAAGTGGGCGGAAGCTCCGTCGCCTGCCCGTCCTCGCTCACTCGTGCTATATCCAACACGAACGATGCAGCATCCACGAGTTTCTTTCAGCCTTAGCCCAAGCTGTGGAAGATGAGGTTGGACCGGCTTGCGCATAACCAATTCCTGGTGGAATTTTGCACTGCGGAGTGCAAATCACAGCGCCAGAAAGACTTTTCTCTCTTTTTCTATTGGCAGGTTCGTAGCTCTATTATTTTACATGTCCCTACTCCTATTTAACCATTTACAAGTATACGCTCCGATGAACCGTTATCAATCTACGCTAATCTAGAAGTTAAATATCCAGGCTCCTACAGCGATGTTATAACTTTCCGACTATAGCTGCTCGATTCCTGCAACAAGCTGCTCTAGTTGCTCGTTCCCGAGATTGGTGGAGGATGTCAAGATTCGGGATCTAGTGTAGAGGATTAGGAGCCGTCAATAGCAAATATGAGAAATAACGAGTGCTCACAAGGCAGTTAACTTCTTTACCTTCACCGAACCCTCAAGCTCACGAGATTTGATTGCTGCTATGTCGATGACGGTCTTCGGAACGTTGGCCAAGGAAGCGACATTTAGCCTATAGAAAGCACCAGAAGCATGTATTAGAGCAAATATCAATTATGGCAACCACATGGATTGTAACTTACCCATAAGATCTGTGTGCCACGCCCTCTGTGACTTCATACAGGAACGTGATCTCGTCCCCCTCCTCGCCCTTCTCCTCGAATCGCATATGACTATTAACCAGCTCTCCATGTTCAAACCCCCTAGCCATCGTGCTAAGCGTCTGGTAGTGCGTCACGAACAACGTCAAACTCTGCAGATCACGAAGCATATAATTCAACACCGCCTGAGCAATCGCCACACCATCATGAGTCGACGTTCCACGACCCAGTTCGTCTAGAATCACTAGCGAGCGCGACGTTGCTTGTTTGAGAATGTCGGAAGTTTCTGACAGCTCGACCATGAAGGTTGATTCCCCAGCCATCATGTTGTCAAAGGCTCCCATCCGTGTGAATACTGCATCGAGCATGCCCAGTTTAGCTGATTCAGCGGGTACATAACTGCCAATTTGACCCATGATAGCTATTAGAGCGACTTGACGAACATAGGAGCTTTTGCCTCCCATGTTGGGGCCCGTTATGAGCATAGCCCTATGTCCATCGGTACGGAGATCGATATCGTTTGGTACGTAGGAGTCAACCAAAAGCTGTTCAACCATTGGGTGTCGGCCCTGCTTAACACAGATGCGGGTCTCGTCAGTATACTCTGGCTTTACGTAGCCAGGTTGGCTGGCGACTTCTGCTAGCGAAAGGAGACAATCTAAGACGGCTAGGCTCTGCACAGTATCGCGGAGCATTTGATACCTCGAGGCGATGCTAGCCAAAAACTGCGAAAAAGCTTTATCACATTCCGCTGCTAAAGCTTCCTTGTGCTGGTCACGCTCACGGATCATTTTCAAGACCTCGGGTGCATGGAAGCGGGAAAGCCGCTTTGTACCACTAATTTTAGCCCAAGACGCAGGCACATTTTTAAGCTGAGAATTTTCAACCTCAATGAGATACTGCAGCAAGGTCAGCGGGTCCAGATGTCCGAACCAATTCCTTGTGCAAAAGCTCACCTCAATGCCAGACACGGTCACGTAATCGACTTTTGTCTTACGAACTTTTTCTGCTGCGATAGTTCGGTATTGATCAAGCTCCTGTTCAACGCATGCGATAGCCTACGTACCTGTTAGCTTTCGTAAACAGAGACATGTTTGGTAGTGGCCTTACGAGCTTCTGCCCAGTAATACCGTCGGTCTCCTCGGAATCACGGAAAAAGGCATATTTGTCATTGCTTCGCGCCGCTTCCGCATTGATCTTTTCCAGGAAGCCAACGATGTCATCTGATATAGTTGGCAAAACAGCGATAGCGTTATTTATGATGCCAGAGCCAAAACCGACATCCTCAGCGGACTCGAAAGAGGCGAATTCATTCGAGATTCGCTGCAGGGTCTGCAGGATAGTCAAGACCTCAGGTCGAGCGCACTTTCTGTTCCTTAGCAATGCTCGAGCAAAAATACCCACTTCAACGCACCTTGCCGTAGTAAATTCGAATGAGCCCCTTTTCAAGATCGTATTTTACCTTGCTCAGCAATACCCTTAACTTGTCAACGAGTAGGCCCTGCGTTCCATCTTTTAGCTCTTCGACCGCTGCTACCCTTTCTTCAAGCTTTTCTCTCTGCAATAATGGTCGTCCGACCCATCTCCTTAATAGACGCTGACCAAACCGTGTCTGTGTCCTATCCAGAGTCCAGAATAAGCTGCCCTTTTCGGAGTAGTCCGTCTGGTTTCGATAAAGCTCCAAGCTTGTAAGGGTATTTCCATTAAGTAGCATATGTGACCTGCCGCTAAAAGATTGGAAATACTTCGTCAAGTCGAACACATGCTCCAAGCCATACTCGGTCATGTGGGTAATCATGACAGAGAGGCACACCGTGACATGTTCCGACAACTTGAGAATTTCGTCCAGCACATTACTCGCATTCTCATCCTCTACACTCTGGGATTCCTTCATCTTGTCCGCGTAGAAGCCTGAAACATGGCTATAGGATTGAGCTGCCATTGTCTTGGGCTTCTCAACACGCTCAACGCGGATCTTATCCCCAAATACGGTGGTGCTGGCCAAGTTAGCCATAAGTTCTCCGTGTCCCTGATGGCATTACCAACCTGCTACTTGATAGATGCTGGACCAATTTCTCCGTCGCCTTTGATAGTTCTCCAACGATGAGGAATTCGCACGGAGAGACTGTTAACTGCGATTAGCGTGATGCGGATTAGGTAGCAAGAGGATAGATATGTCGTACTATGTAGCAGCCTCGTTTCAATCTCACTCCTCATAAAGCCATCCTCGAAGTCATCATAGATGACGTCGCCAGTAGCAGGTTGCACAGCGACAATTCCAACATGCACCTTTTCATCCACACCCAAACCTTTCGCGTTCGTTTCAGTAATGCACAGAAGATATCCCGTGGCTGGCACCCCACCACTCGGTCCATCTATAGGGCCATCTAGCCCTTCTACATCGTCAATATAAGTACCTTTAGTGTATAAATTGGTCAGCTTGCGGACGAATGGCCTGTTTTTATTATCGCCTGCTGCTTTGAGCGCTGCGGTCTCCAGTTGGCGTACCACCCCTACTTTATGGCCAGCTGTAACTAGGCGTTTGACATGCACGTGTAAGCGATGGACGGGAATACTAGCTGATGCGAAACGGTCCAGATGGGCCTCGGAAGGATCTTTTATGGAGTTAGAACACGCCCCAGACAACATCCGAATAGAGAAAACACCTACGTTCGTCATATCTAAATTTCCCAGGAATACACATTATAGACAATGTCTTGGATGCTGTCCTAGCATCCTCACCTAAAAAGCGGAATTTATATCCCACCTCCATCACTAATAGCGTATCCATATGTTTCTTCTTGATCTCCAAGAACTGTCTCTCCATAGGCGTCAAATTACTCTTCTTGTTGGCAGGGCCCCTTTTTGCATCCTTGGGACCCTTGGGCTTGCTTGGTCCCGCAACGGCACTCCCTTGGTCTTCGCCACCCTCGGCACAATCTGCGCTATCGCTATCGTCCCCTACCGCCTCAGAATTCTGCCATCTTCGTCGCTTGATCTCAGTCATGCTATCTGGGTTTCCCAACTTCTTGATAAACTTCTGGTGGAGCCTTTCTTTTTGTCGCTGCGCGGCTGGGTCAGTATTTTCGTCGGCAGGATCGGGACCTCCGTCACCTGCAATAGACCGGGACGACCCGGCAAAAAGGTATTTCGAAGTCCTCCCAGATATTCGCTGCCTAGGTTTCCTATTGCTAATCGGGGGAGGGGCTGGAACATCCTGATCATCGTCATCCTCGCCGACGCTATGAGGTTTCGAGGGACTTATTCGATGCCCCCTTGAGCCGAAAGATGAGCCTTTATCTCTTCCAGGGGTATCCTCACCCTCGTCGACACTATGAGGTGTCGAGGGACTTGTTCGATGTCTCTTTGAGCCGGAAGATGAGCCTTTATCTATTCCAGAGACATCCTCATCTTCAAGCGGCCTTTTGGCAGAGACTCTTCGGCCTGAACTCGAGTTAGAATCATCCCATTTCCCATTGGCAAATCCACCCCCCCTATTGTCATTTCCACTCGACGTCCCGGGATGTAAGCTCCCGGTTGCCGGGGGTGCTGCGTTGGTTGAAGGGGGGGTAACAACAGCCTTTGGGGTAAAGAAACTTGAAATGGACTGCTGTTTCTTGGGCTGAGAAGCCGTTTTCAAGCCGTTTGGAGCAACCATGCTGTCGCGCTGTTATCGCTCCAACCAGGCGGGTTTCGATACGCAGAGCTGTGATGAAGTTCGCTAAATAAATTCTGTGGGGAACGCGTTCAAGGCGCTGAAATCCCGTGCGCACCAAACGCGTGTGCGCGCAACCACCAATCAGATGAATTGCCGTTTAGCGGTCAGCATCGATCAACGGGTTTTTTTTTTTTATTTCGGGTGACTCAAAACACCCTCGCACTCTGCATTCCTCCCACCTTGCAGTCTTGATAGCTCAAAAATCTATCCAACCACTCAAATTTATTCAGCCAGCCTGAGATACTAGATATCCGCACTTCGCAATGTCGGTCAGTCTAATTGCTCTCATCGCAGGTGTTTGCTCTGAACAAAGTACGAAATTGAATCTTTCTTTCACAGCAGTCCTACATTGAGAACAAGGGTGTCGGAAATAAGGCAGATTCTGAAGATTGGCGAAGTAAGCCCTTCTCTCAGAACGGTACAAGATATATTTTGGCTAAATAGTTTTACAGTTCGCGGATGTTTGTCTTCAAATGCGGTGCCCCCCACTATCTGTTTGCTCTTGCTAAGTGCACACAGACAAGCCATTGAGCGCCCCGGACCTATTACAACATGAAATTCCTCAGGTACCTACGCGGAACTTCTTAACCCTCTAACTTGCCGTAGCTAACAACTTCAATCCAGACTCCCAAGTCGAAAGAAACCGTTCTTAACTGTCGCAATGAAGCGGTTGAAATCGTCCAAGGCAGAGATCCCAAAAACCGACTTCTCGTCGTCGTCGGACCTTGTTCTATCCACGACCCTATCGCCGCCAAAGACTACGCTACCCGTCTTCTCCCGCTTAAAGAAAAACACAAGAATGAGCTACTAATTGTCATGCGGTCTTACCTCGAAAAACCCCGAACCACTGTGGGATGGAAGGGCCTCATCAACGACCCTGACATCGACAATTCCTTTAACATAAACAAAGGCCTGCGGATCTCGCGGCAGTTGTTTGTTGACTTGACAGAGATTGGGATTCCCTTGGCCAGCGAGATGCTGGACACGATTTCCCCCCAATTTCTGGCAGACCTGTTAAGCGTGGGCGCAATTGGCGCACGAACGACAGAGAGTCAACTACACAGGGAGTTAGCAAGCGGGTTGAGCTTCCCGGTGGGATTTAAGAACGGTACAGATGGATCCTTAGATGTGGCAATCGATGCCATTGGGGCGTGAGTCACCCCCCCGTTCAATTCCCAGGAAAATATCCCTAATCTTAGGAGGCCATAGAGTCAAGCACCCACACCACTTCCTATCTGTCACTAAGCCAGGAGTGGTTGCCATCGTGGGCACTATTGGCAACGAGGACTGCTTCGTGATTCTCCGAGGAGGAAAGACTGGCACCAACTACGATGCAGAAAGTATCGCTCTAGCAAAAGAGAAATTGGCAAAAACTGGCACTCAGCCGAGGTTAATGGTCGATTGCAGTCATGGCAATTCACAAAAGAACCATAGGAATCAGCCGAAGGTCGCTGCTGTGATCGGTGAGCAAATTGCCAGAGGTGAGACCAGCATTATGGGCGTTATGATAGAGAGCAATATCGACGAAGGTACGCCGGATCAACCCCAGCCCCTGTGTCTATCGTAACCTGGTTGAGCGTGGCTCATATCCCTGCGTAGGAAACCAAAAAGTGCCCGAGGAGGGGAAAGCAGGCTTGAAATATGGGGTTAGTATCACAGACGCTTGCATCGGCTGGGAGGACACCGAGACCGTCCTTGCGGATCTAGCTACCGCCGTGATAAAACGACGACAAGTACTAGGCGTCGAGGTAGAGATAAACGGCGTCACCACGTGAAGTTTACCTATGACTGGCCAACCTCGAATTAAATACCCTCTGAAAAGTTTGAGCATATCACAATACTTCGTCCTCTAGATTAACTAGAAAATGATAAAGGAGCCGGAGCCGAGCACGTCCGAGTGTGAAGCCTAAATATTACTGGTTAAACATGCGTTTATCAGTACGCTGCCACAGCTAGCTGGCTGTTGTTGACTAAGAACCTATGTAGGTTTATTTATTATTCGCCAGAGTGACACTGTCGCTCACCAGTGTGGGCACCACGATGCGGGTATATACATTATTAATCAGGGGAGTGGCGTGGCTGGTAGTTTAGGTCAAGCAAGGAAGCCCAGTGGGTTGAGCATACGAGGCAGAGCCAACCAAAACATATGTAGACGCTTAATTTACCTCATCAAACCACCACATAGAGCCCATTGGGAAAACTTTAATATTTTTACGGAGAATCCCAGAATTCGATTCCCAGACCACATCTTCCATACAATGCCTTTATTTTCTTTGGTTTAGGTAGAGGTTTTTTTTTGGTTGCGAGGTTTTCAGAACCGGCCAATCAGATGAAAGATATTCAAAAGAACCGCCAAGCCAAGCGAACGAGAAATCTAGCTGGTTCATCGCTCTCCCGAACGACCTCTTCAAACCCTTCCGATCGCTTCGTGTACATCACAACTCTGCAATTGAGTCTTTTCCTTCTGTAGGGATCAATCTTGCCAGTAAAGGCATAGCTTGGACCACAATGCTGCTGAGGTCGGGTCTTCGGTCGAGGGTGGTGACAGGCGCGGTCCGAAATGCTGCTGGGAGAACCGTTCGAGTACGTTCACTCAACCATTCAATAAATTGCACAGCCTTGAATCTATGGGGGATTCGTTGCTGTGCAGGTGGTATCATTATGTGCTTCGTACCTCTAACGGAGATGATAGCGCTCTGCCTCGACGGAAGGCTCCACAGCCGAAGCTGCCTCGTCGCCCTTTACGACGACACTTGGGTCGGCCGCGACCGCTCTCGCCATCGGATCAATCGCCTGGTATTACCATCTCTACGGACAAGAGGTGCACGCCATGACACCAGCAGAAGAAGGGTCAGTGGAGCTGCGTTGCATTGATATCCTCCTAACCGAGGTGAGATGCTGACGATTCCTGGATTCGTAGATTACATCCAACAAAGTATCCCTGGGAGCACACCAAGTGGAATAGGACTTTTGACCACCAAACGTAAGCCCCCCCCTTACGCCGCCAATATCTCGTCCCATTCGAGACCTAACGCAAAGTCAGACTTCGTCGGGGTTTCCAAGTCTACCGGGAAGTCTGCGCTTCCTGTCACTCTCTCAGCAGAGTCCCATGGCGCGCTCTCGTCGGGACGACTCACACCGTCGACGAAGCTAAAGTAATGGCTGAGGAAAATGAATACGACACGGAGCCCAACGACGAAGGTGAAATTGAAAAGCGCCCTGGGAAATTGTCAGACTACATCCCCAACCCTTACAAGAACGACGAAGCTGCACGAGCCGCAAACAATGGCGCACTTCCACCGGATCTCAGCTTGATCATCAAGGCTAGGCATGGTGGCTGCGACTACGTCTTTAGCCTGTTGACCGGATATCCAGAGGAGGCTCCTGCTGGAGCTCAGATTGCCGAGGGCATGAACTTCAACCCTTACTTCCCCGGAACCGGTAAGTCCCTTTTTTTTTTTAACGTCAATACGCGAGTTGACCGATTAACCCCTCTTAGGCATCGCCATGGCCCGCGTTCTCTACGACGGCCTCGTTGATTATGAAGACGGCACGCCGGCGACAAGTTCCCAGATGGCCAAGGACGTTGTTGAATTCCTAAACTGGGCCGCCGAGCCCGAGATGGACGAGCGGAAGAAGATGGGGATGAAGGTCATCGTCGTGACGTCAATCCTATTCGCCCTGAGCGTGTGGGTGAAGAAGTAAGTTTTTTTTGACCCCGACCTCCTGACGTTGCGAATGGGGGGACCGTTTTTGCTGACCACCCAAAAATAAAAAGGTACAAATGGTCGCCGATCAAGACGAGGAAACTACTCTATAATTCGCCCGTCAAGCGCTGAAGAAGGAAGGGAGGAGGGACAGAGCGAGGTGAGGGGTGGGGGTTGAGGAGGTTTAGGGGCGCTGGCGCAGCTGGGTCGCTGGGTTTAGAACATGAACATTTTTTTTGAGAGAGAGAGAGAGAGGGGGAGGGAGGGGTATATTATCTCTACATGTACTTCGGCGGAAGAGACGAACGAACCCATGTTACATTAGTTTATTTTTTTTTTTTTTTCAAGAAGAAAAAGGGAAGAAAGAAAGAAAGAAGGAAGGAAAGAGAGGGATAAAAAAAAAAAAAAAAACTTTCTCAAAGGAGAATCGAGACTTTTGTGTACCACCACCCCACCCGATCCGATCCATCTCCCTCGCAAGAAGACGAGACGAGGGATATTTCCCTTTTTTTCTTTTCTCTCTCTCTCTCTCTCTTTACACGTATATACACACCCCCCTCCCCCCCCTCCTCCCTAAGAAAATAAACATCATGCACCCACCCACCCAACTTCATCCCCCCCCCCCGATATGCGCCCTCAACGCCGCCC
>JAGHQL010000211.1:0-42703 GCA_020080175.1 Glutinoglossum americanum | reverse complement strand
GTTGTGGAGGTGGCGGCGGGGGTTGTGGAGGCGGCGGTGGTAGTGGTTGTGGAGGCGGCGGTGGTGGTGGTTGTGGAGGCGGCGGCGGGGGTTGTGGAGGTGGTGGTGGCGGCTGTGGCGGAGGAGATTGAAGATCGTCCCTTGGGCGAAATATCTATTTGTTATCCTTACGACATAGTTTGCTTAGTGGAGAGTTTCCCCGTCGAGGGCAATGACGATTAGCTTCACGATTCTAGTAGCTCTTTACTTCTCGTCCGCGGGGTGCCTCCAATTATACCAGCGTCGGTGAATCCGAGCCGCATTGAGGCCTAGCCATATGCGTGGTACTTAGTGCTCCGGGGCCTACATTCAGTAAATGGTGCCCCCAATACCCGGGGGTCATATACGATAGTGCTTTGCTTTACATCTATAGACAAAGAGTCTTGAGGACTACGGCTTCTCCCTATGTAGGCCACACGTCAGAAGGTCTAGTAACATTGCTGAATGGCATAGCGATGGCGTCCACGAAGCCCGATGGTGCCGCGTCAAGACTCTGACGCCTTCTACAGAGGCTGAGAAGCAATCGGATTGGCTAACCACTGCTGTTCAGAGTGAGGGGGACACGAGTTCTTGATGTGCAACAGTCAGAAAAAAGGAACTTGTTGTCGAGGCCAGTATGGAGTCTCGCCAGAGGGGTAAAGAGCAGCGTTGACACGCACGGACTATGCTTATTGAGCCATAACACCACTACAGCGGTGACGCGTGATGTCATAAGCTCCCAGAATCATCACACGTTGGAGAGAGCCCAACTGAGCAGAAAAAGAAACTGTCCGGCCATTCACACATCTATTCCCGAAAGGCGGGCCCGCATGAACAGGTAAAGAAGAAAACGAATTCGAGCAAGGAAACGAGAGCATCTTGCCGGGGGGGGTGACGGTGCGAGATAGTACGTCTCCATCCAGTTCAACCAGCCAGAGGCCCTACACAGACGAAGAGCGCCACCACCCCGGCCTCCAGAGCACCCCTCTTATCCAGAGGATCATCACGACGCAGCAGGCCTGAAGAAGCAGCGGCACAACCACCCACAAAACGCGACGAGGGGCCAAGACCGAGCCGTCCAGCATCCAGCACCGGAGGCGCGCACGCGGAAAGAAATCACGACGAGCGCCCCGAACCCACCCCGCAGCCCACAGCGCGCGCGAAAAGGGGGGTTCCCCGGCCCCGTCCACATCCACCCGCGACCCCCTGGCGCGCACCAGCACGGCCAGCCGGGCGGTGGTCGGCGGGGGCGGGGGGCCACGCGAGCTTGGGTTTCGCTGTGCGCGAGCGGTGGAGCTGGAGGCGGGGTGGGGTGTGGGGGTGCGTGTTGGGTAAAAGCCCGCGGAGCGGATGGGTTGCTGAGTTCTGAGGGGGTGTATGTGCCGGCTGGGGTGGCTGTCGGGCAGGCTGCGCTGTGGTCGCGGGTGTGTATCTCTGTATGACCGGTAGCCTTTCCTACATTGATAATAGCAAACAACAGCAATACAGGTAAGGAGCGACGCTTTCGGCATTGGCCTTCTATAGTACATGTAGTCTAGCAAGCTTTTCGTGCGAGGTATCCGACGCCAAAACCGCCAAAAAGGAGAAAGAAAAACCACCCCCCCCGGGAATAATAAAAACAGGGTGAGAAGGGGAGAAAGGAAATCGTCCCTCCAAATAGTCCTCTCCTGGGTATCATCCATGCGTGTCACATCTAGCAAAGATAGGCGGGTATACGGGTATATTGTGTTTTTTTTCCCGTGCGGCCTTGTAACGCAGCATCATATCGCGAACAAAAGAGGTAAAAAAAAAAAAAAAAAGAAAAAGGGGAACCCCCCTTTCCCCTCCGTATCACGTCGGCGGCACAGGCAAGCTCTCCCACCTTTTCTCCCCCTTCTTCGGCTTCTCCTTCATAACCAACAACATCCTAACCCCGCAAAACCCTCCCGGACCCGCTGTCCTCTTCACCTCCTTGAACCTCCCCCCACCGCCCCGCTCCCATCCCGTCGGCTCGTCGTAAACCCACACCCTGTCGCTCACCTCCTCCCCCTCCACCTCCGCCCGTCGTGGGTTATGCCACGGGAGCCCCACCGCGGCGTTGATGAGGCGCTGAAGGGGCTCGAGTGCGCGTTCGAAACGCCGTGTTGAGGCGCCGAGAGAGGCAAAGGCGAAGGGGGAGTAGGCGACGCGGATGAAGGGGTTCATGTAGATGCCTGTTTCGGGGGAAAGAGGGTTTCCTGGGCGTGGGGGGAGGCTCTGGAGGTCGGCGTTTACGAGGCAGCATTCGGAGGAGTCCCAGAAAAGGTCGGGTTCGGAGCGGAGGCGGAGGGCGGAGGGGCCGCGAAGGGAAATCGAGGAAGCATTGGTTAGTCCGCGTTCGGTTTGAGCGGTCATGTCACTCTTGGTTTGGAGCGTTGGTTTCGAATCATCGCCATCATCTCGATCACTCGACTCCATATTACCGCCCTCTCCCTCTCCCTCTCCCTCTCCCTCTCCCACTCCCATATCCTGGAACCACTTGGCCTCGAAAGCCACCATCCCACCCCAACAACTCCTCACCCTCACTGCATCTGTTCCCCTCAACACATCCTTCCGACTCTCCGCCTGGCCCACATTCGCAAACCACGGGAAGAGCGGCAGCCCCATGCTATAGCCCTCAAGGTCCCTCGTCGCAAATGTGTCGTAAAACTTAAACGGTAGGACAAAGTCAACAGCGCACGCAGCGCGGTAGCTCGTCAGGTTTGTAGAGGGATTGAGATTGGTCGAGAAAAGGAGCTGGGCGGCGTCGAGGGGGTCGAAGATGACGTCGTTGATGAATAGGAGCTTGTCGAATTTGGTAGTGGCCGTAATGTGTTGTCCTGGTGGAGATGAGCTCCTATCGAGAGGTCGAAGAGCTCGATTTCGAACTTCGGCGAGATATGCGACACGTTTCACACGCTTTCTGCCCGACGGCAATGTCACCGACGGGATATCACCCATCGGCAGATGCTCAGAAACGATCGAGGAATTGCCTACCACGCAAAACATAAGCCTCTCTTTCCCATCCATCTCAAAACGCTAGGTAAAGACGAAGAAAGGTAGAAGAGCTCACAAGTAACCTTCCTCCCCAGCTCCACCAACGCCTCCCTGGTTCCCTCACCACTATCGTTCTCAAATATGCTCAAATAAACGTTATCTTCTCCCAGCAGTTCTACCAAACCCACCACCGCTTTCCCCCACGCCCCACGGATCAGATCCTCATTGATAATATTTGCCGCAATAAACACCTTCTCGTTCCTCGGATTTCCTCTCCCAGGCTCTGAAGACCCTCGTACCGCCGCACGAAGGGCATGGTAGTGCGCTGGCTCCTGTTGGATCGTATAGGACGGCTTGGTTGAGAAGAGGAGAAACAGAGCGGTAAGAACAGCGAGGAGGATGCAGACGCGTCGTGGAAACCAGCCCCTACGGAGCGTGCAAACCGGTCTTCTTCTTCTTCTCCCTGCCCTAGAAGAATGTCGGCGATGATGTCCCCTCGCCTTCCTGATGACGCACAGCTCAAATATCCCAACAAAAAACCCGGACGATGGCCGCGACAACGGATATGAGAAGCTGGGGGAATGGTTTGGTTCTCCGTGGCCCTCCTCCTCGCTGTAGTATAAAATCCCATCAGCGTCCTCGAGCTCTCGAGATGAGCGCGCACGGCCAAGCAGCTCGTACTCGTCCTCTCGCTGCATGGTGGTGGTGCATTACCAGTCGTAATACTTGTACTCGCGAAGTGAGGCTCGATGGTTAATTTTCGTGCCCCGTGCTTGTGCAAGCCAGGGTATAATTATAGCAGCCAACAACGATCGTTGGTGATTATGTACAACTCATTTGGAACACGCTGCACTTCCCTACGAGATTGTCTAGCAGATATCGTGGGGGCCAATTTGATCCTTTGAAAGTTTTGTCTACGGAGAGGGTAAAAACAGCTGATTCGAGGCATGTGTACTCCACATATTTCAACATCGCATGAGTATACCATCTATTATTGCAAGGATGAGGAAATATCGACATCTCTATAATCTCCGTCGGGGGCATCTTTCTGTCGCTAAACTAACTCTAGTTGCTCTAGCAAAGGGCTAGAAAAGTGGGAAATAAGACCATCTATCCTATCATCGTTAGGGAGTCGAATAGAAGATTCACGGCGTGCATCTACCCGTGAAGCGTGGATAGAGACAACACTCTCGGATGGTATATCTGGCGCACATCCAGGCTAGGAATCGCTCCAGGCCGAGACCGTAGCCCCCGTGTGGAGTGGTGCCGTATCTATACGTTTCAAACATTAGCAATAAGATTCTCTTGCATGTAGGAACATGGAGAAAAAGATGTAAAAAGATAAGTTCTTACTTCCTCTGATCCGTAAACCAATAGTAGGGCTCCGCTCCAATGCCTTCCCTTGCATATCCGCCCATCAGCTCCTCCAAATCGTCCATCCTCATACTACCCCCAACAATCTCCCCAACTCCCGGCATCAGACAATCCACACTCTGTGTCACCCGCAGGTCCAGAGGATCCTTCTTCATATAGAACGCCTTGATCTCGACAGGAAAGTGAGTTAGAAAGATGGGGCGGTTGATGATGTCCGTCATCTTTCTCTCCGCGGCCTCGGCAATGTCGTCGCCAAAGACGTGAGGTGTCCCTTCTTCGTTGGTAATCTCGTTTTCGTTGAGCCAGGCGATCGCATCTGCGTACTTCATGCGTAGGAAGGGTCGTGCCGGGGGCTTGAAGTCAGGGTTCAGGTCTTTGACGAATTTTGCGATGAGCGGGTTCGCGAGGACAATATCGATGACACGGCAGATAACGTCCTCAAGGTGAATAAGGAGGTCGTCAAATGTAATAAACGCTAGTTCTGCCTCTATGTGCGTGTATTCGGATAGGTGACGACGGGTTAGGGAGCGCTCCGCGCGGAAAGACTCTTGGACGCAGAATACGTCCCCAAGAGAAGGGAGGCAGGTCTCGAGATAAAGTTGGGAAGACTGTGTGAGGAAGGCCTTTTCACCGTAATAATCAAACTCGAAGAGAGTGCTACCGCCTTCTACCTGGGTCTGAACCATGCATGGTGGCGTCACCTCCAGCAGATGTTTCTCCTCATAGGCTTGCCGAAAGGCGCGAAGAACTGCAGCGCGGACTTTAAGGACGGAAGAGGCTGTTTCCCCACGGATAACAAGGTGTCGATGGTTGAGCATAGTCTGGTGATCTGCGTCCGGTGCGATGATGTTGGTGATGGCTTCTTTGTCGCCGGGCGCTTTCCCGACAATCTCGAAATAGTCCGCGTGAAGCTCCCGATCGTCGGGAGCATGTTGCTTCGGCGGTACTTCCCACATCTCTCCATAAATTGTCATTGTCGTTTCCAAAGTCAACGTCATGATATCATAGGTCTTAACCAGATCGCCCGTGAGGACACATTGTAATAACCCGGAACCGTCTCTCAACGTCACAAAGACCACATCCTTCTGAGAACGTAGTCTATGCACCCATCCCGATATCTGCACGCGTGTTCCCTTGCCCTCTGCCCCCTTCGCACTTCGTAGCTTCACAATCTTCGGATCCTTCTCTCGAACCTTGATTTTCACCGCCTTAGGCAAACTATCGTCCTGAACAATGACCAACTTCTTGGCTTCTTCCAATTGCTCTCTACGCTTGAGGTCCTCCTTCTCCTTCTGAGCCAGCAGCTCCTTTTCTCTCGCGGCTTTCTTCTTATGCTGCTCGTAGAGGTTGTGTACTTTCTTCGTCGCAGACTTGGTCGCAGGCTTCCATTCTAAACGCGCTGCTGGATCGCCATCCGCGCTAACAGCGCCAGTCTCAGATTTACGGGTAAGGTAGGTTGGTCCTTTCGATTGAGGCGGGAATCGAATGTATGCGAAGAGGAGGGTCTTGAACGGGGATTCTTCTGTGCCGTGTGCTGATGAAGAGTCAACACCGACATCTTCGTCGACATAAACTGCAGCACATCTCTCAGTCTTTCAGTCCGCACGGGGCAGTAATTCCATAATATTGTCTTTGTGGAGGCTATCCAAGTTCGGCGTCTTGTACATACCCTTATCCGGTGAACTTATCGATAATGACTCAGTCTGCGCGGACAGCCCCCCCGCTGTTGAGGATTCGGCCATGGCGGTCCGAAGACGAGAGTGTCAAATTCAAACTCCAATAGGTGAACCGATTGCTATCCGTAGGATTCGGGAGGCTTGGTCGTTCTGGTATGGTTTGGGGTTCGGATCGTTTGTTGACTAAAACACCCCAAGAGGCTCACCGCGAACATGACAGATGAGTCACAGATTACAAAGTGCATCGAATACCGCCCAAGCACTTGTACTACACGCATATAAAACGACGTTGTCTTGGAATTTAAGGTTAAGGAATTTTTCAAACTGCCCCGAGGTTTAAAATTGAGCCAGGATGTATCGAATAATAAATAATATTTAATGTCTTGCTAGCAATTCAGCCAAGGTATGCAGCCACCCTAAGGAAAATTCCTTAATTGCATAGATTTTATTTTCTCGGATACCACAAAATGTTTACTACACCAAACCAGCGCCCGGAACATTACTAGCATTGTAAGTTGTGAATACTGGAGAGGGGCCTATACTGCAGACCACCCCTCTGATGGCCACCGCCGCATCATAGTGTATATAGTTGGGACAGACTCCCATCCATAACCTTAGGCAGACTCCCGAGTACCACCACTCTATCACAGCGTATATGTTCGGGAGGGATTCCCGCAACCACGCCCCAAGGGAACTACCATTAAATCAAGGTACATATATCCAGGAAAGACACCCTTATTTTTAAGACGCAGCACGGCCCAAGAAAGCTTTCTATCAAGTACATAGCAGACGTGTTTGAGTTCAAGTTCGAGCAGGAACAGGAGAATGTTTCATGCGTTTCACCCAACTCAAGGCCATCGCTCCTCCTGCGGTGTCTTACCTTTAGGCGCTCAGCGTGGAGCCCTCAGTCAAAAAATACCTAGCCGCATCATGCGTAACTCGCAAAGTTTTGACTGAAATTCCCGCTTCGTACCGTAAACTGCAAATATTGGTCTCGGAGGACTAGTCAGGAACAAGCAGTATGTGGCATGCAGCCCAATTGGCTGTTTAGCCGTACTTGCAAAAAGACAGACACGACCAAAGCCGCCAACCCGGATCCAGTCTACATCTAATTTAACGGTCGCTGCGGTTTTCCTGGCGAGCTGTCAGCCCTCACCTCGACGGTGATGAAGGTTGTCATTTCGCATCGATCGTCGGAGCGGCAACCCGCTCGCGAAATCGATGGACTTCTCCCGTCTCCTCCGTGGAAATTGTTCGATATTCCATCCTAGCTAGAGAATCAAAAGCGGCAGCCCAGCCGGAAGTCGGTAGGGTCAATCAATGCGCAGATGCAGTGCAGATAGAGCACGATTGATCGCTGCAAGCCTGGAGACGAGCACGTATGTACTCCGTACTATGTATGTTGTGCCCCGTAGAGGGACGTGCTGTATTGTCTGGCGGATCCGGTTGCATGATTCCTGGATGGACGCCGACTTGACGCCTCTTCTCTCCTCCTCTCCCTTTGTTCCATAGCACGTTCCTGACGGCGAAGACCCCTGTGATTTTATGCACAAGCGAGATCCCTATTAGGAAAGGGCCCATGTTTCTTTCATTTCCATTCACACCTCCTGTCCAACAGCCCCTCGAAATCGTTCACTGACCTCCTCGCGCGGTTATTACTTTCTTTCAATCATTTCCGCTTACTCTTGCTTCTTCCCTTCTTCAATCACTTCAACTCTGCTTTCTACGCAGGCACCAACAGAACCTACCTCTTCGATTCCTCTTCATCCTTCATCGTCGCTCTTTTGACATAATCTTTAAACTTACTACCTACTCTTAGCTTTTCTCCCTTTATTTTTATTATTTTATTTTTGAAAGAAAATTACCCTCTTCTTTAATCTTAGACCCACCTGGGAATACCGACCTTGTGAAATTGGCGGATAGACCCACCGCTTCGCCTTTCAAGCCTCCGACAACCCTATTCAAGCTCCTCTTTAGACGGAATTTACTCAATTTACTTAGAATCCCTCATACGCTTGGCAAAACCTGTCGCCATCTGTGCCTCAACCTCAGATTCGGAGAAATCGACTTGTGCTTGAACGGAGGACCGTCCACAATCTTCCACAAACACCTCCGAGCTGGTTCAGCTGTACACTATCTACCTGGCCACTTACATTGGGCATAGCATCGGGTTCATATATTTTCTTCCTTAACGGCGAAGATTCTAATTCAGGTGTGTATGTATTCGGATCAGTGTGGTGGCGTGCATCAATTGCTCATTGTCGCCTCAGCGTCCCTCAAAGATTTTGGTCGAGCAATCGAGCCTCTCATCCTAATTGGATAGCTTGAGCTTTGCAGCCCCCCGAGCAAAGATATCCCCATCTTCTCACGCCATCAAGTCCGGTGTCAAACCCGGACTCATTAATACACAATCACGGCTGTAATATCTCACCATTTACGGGACAGCATTCAGCTGCCTCCGCACCTTCTCGGAATGCATCAACCAGAAGGCTCTACCTCGGGCGCACCCAATAACCGCCTTCCTCATCCATTGTCAAAAGCGTCTAATGCCAACGGAGAACATACTGGGTTTTCTCACGGAGCGTACAGCTCAAATAGCAACTCGATTGGTGGGTATGCCGACCGGCATCCCCGTCGGGTTAACGTTCCATCCATTAACACCGGACACCTTGGCCAAACCTCTGAATCTGGAATAGCAAGCCCGCAGACCGCGTTTGACATGCAGTTTACGCCGCTCTTACCTTCGCAGCTCCTTCTCGGAAGTCCATTTCAACCAGGAACTCCACCGGCGTTCACCTCTCCTCAATTCTCCAATTTTGGATTCTCCCACAATCAGAACCAGCAACAAAGCCAGCAAAACTTCTTGGGTAACACCGTTCAAGGGCAACAGAACGCGATCTCCCAGCAACTGTATCAGAGCATGGTATCACCGACCGCTTTTGGGTCAGCTCAATATTTCGGGCCTCAGTCTCCAACTGGTGGATTTCCTGCTCTTGGAAACCAGTCTTTCTCGGGACCCAACTCACCCCTTCAAGTCACACCAGGCCTGATTTCCGGGACGAGCAGGACTGTTTATTTAGGCAATATACCTCCTGAAACATCTGCGGAAGAGATCCTTAGCCACGTGCGAAGTGGCCAAATTGAATCCGTCAGACTCTTGCCGGATAAGAATTGTGCTTTTATTTCGTTCTTAGATGGTAGCTCTGCCACGCATTTCCATTCTGATGCGATTTTGAAGAAGTTATCGATTCGAGGACAGGACATTAAGGTTGGGTGGGGCAAGCCCTCGCAGGTCCCCACATCTGTTGCTCTCGCGGTGCAGCAGTCGGGGGCCTCGCGGAACGTCTACTTGGGTAATTTGCCTGAAGATGTTCAGGAGGAAGAGTTAAAGGAGGATCTTGGAAAATTTGGCCCAATCGACACCGTCAAGATCGTCCGGGAGAAGGCGATCGGATTCGTTCACTTTCTGTCGATCGGCAACGCTATCAAGGCTGTCTCCCAGTTGCCCCAAGAGCCGAAATGGCAATCGCCTCGTCGTGTGTATTACGGCAAGGACAGATGTGCATATGTTTCGAAAACCCAGCAGCAGAATGCCGCCCAGTACCTAGGAATAGCTCCCGGTTATGCCCATGTCCTGAATGGCGCTGACAGAGACCTCATCTCTAGTGCTCTGGCTCAGCAATCGGTCGCTGCTGCGGCTGTTGCAACATCTGCTGGTGGCATCAACAATCTAGGCAACCGGACCGTTTACCTGGGCAACATCCATCCGGAGACTACGATCGAAGAAATTTGCAACGTGGTTAGAGGTGGTTTGTTGCACCATATTCGTTACATTCCCGACAAGCACATTTGTTTCGTTACATTCATCGATCCAACCTCTGCCGCTTCCTTCTACGCTCTAAGTAACATCCAAGGGCTCATGATCCATAACCGGCGACTTAAAATCGGCTGGGGAAAACATTCTGGAGCTCTTCCGCCTGCCATTGCCCTCGCGGTGAGTGGTGGCGCATCACGTAACGTCTACATAGGAAATCTGGACGAGTCGTGGAGCGAGGAGCGTCTAAGGCAAGATTTTTCTGAATACGGTGAGATAGAGCTTGTTAACGCTCTGCGGGAGAAGAGCTGTGCGTTTGTCAATTTCACGAACATTGCGAACGCTATCAAGGCGATTGAGGCTGTCCGAGGACGCGAGGAATACCGACGATTTAAAATCAATTTTGGGAAAGACAGATGCGGAAATCCTCCAAGACAAGTTTCGCAAAATGGGAACGGTTCCCAACAGCAAGCCAACGGTAGTGCAGATGGATTCTCTTCGCCACCTGCAGTCAATGGTGGCCTTCAACCAAGCTTAAGTCAAGGCGGATCGGCCACAAGCCCAACCGGATCGTCCCTTTCACCAACTCCAGGATCGAACGGCGCTGGCTCATCTGGTGGACAACAGCAACAGCAGCAGGCGCCCACCCCCTCGGCCATTATAAATGCCGGAAGCAACAATCCATTAACGATGTACCTCAATCAAGTCAGTGCTCAACAGCAAGCCCAGCAACAACACCTCCAAACCCAGGACCCTTACTCGATCGCCTCTCTACAACAGCAACAACAGCAGGTTCTTGCTGCTCAACAAGCTGCTCTCTACAGTGGTGTAGCCGGTGCTGGAGACCTTATGACAGGTGCCGCGCTTGAGGCTGCACAGCGCCAGCATAATCAAAATAACGGTTATAACGCTCTTATGAATGGTGTCTCCTCCGGTGCAACTACAGTCGGGGGATTGCTAGCACCCTCTAACGCAGTCCTTAACGGCGTACGCGGGCAGCACTCTCGTGCCGTAAGCCTCCCAGTATTTCCCCAGGGCGTGCAGCAACAGCAGCCACAGCAACAACAACAACAACAACAGCAGCAGCAACAACAGCATGCTGGTTTCATGGGTATGTCTTCAGGCTTTGGTGGATTGAATGGCCACGGCGGGTATGGACTGGCAATTCAAGGCGAGGGTGGTCTCCCCGGATGGGCCGAGGAAGAAATTGGAGCACAATAGTGTTGCATTCTTTTCGTTTTTTTTTATCCCTTTGCCTGGGTACAGGGTGGTATGGTCATGGAAGTCGTATCTGATGCCATTCGATTCGAGGGTTCCTAAAATGTCTAATCAAATCAAGTTATCACGGAGACCGATCGCATCGTGTTCAGGATATTTTTTTTTTTCGATGTCTCTACTCCCCGTTGTCTTACGGTTGTTACTATTGCCAAATCAACTTTCTGTACGCGGCGGCTCCGGACTTCTGCACGCTCTTTCTCTTTCTCTTTCCATAATCCCTAAGATTCTAGGTGGCCGAACCTCGTTGCCCCCCTACGTTCTTTACTCCTGTCTTACTACATGCTTAATCGGTTTTAGTTGACCCTTTCAGATCAGTTATCAAGTTTTCAGCTTGTCTGGAAAAGTTGCTTTCTAACTTAAAAAAAAGAACTTCGTTTACATAGCATTTTCTATCTCTTTCCCTTTTCCTTTTTACTTGACTACTAAAATTTTATCTGTGCGCTTTGATTTCGGACTTTCGATCCATTTCCACACCCCCAAATGTGTACGTTAATATCCTAGGGAAAGAGGGCGGAGGGGTAACCCGATATGTAAGATTGAAATGTAAGACACTTGTGCATCTGAAGGCCGGGCCGAGAGGGTGATATTGGATATTCGATTTGTCTGTCCATTTGACAAATGGTGTCATGGCCCAGATCTCATTACCCTATACGACACTCCCGAATATCTGTGTAGGACTCGCCCGGTCCAATCTGGAATTTCCGTCTACGGCGGACCATACTTCATACTTACCTTTATCGAGATAGTTTCTTGAGTACCACAACTTCGATTTTTACCCAATTACCTATCAAGGATATTCCCCTTGCCCATCTTTTTTGTTTTCCGGTAGTATTAACTATAGTTACAGGAGTTCCTGGATACATTCACATTATGATCCACCGATAGCTCTTGAGTCCCTCCTGAACATATCCATCATGAAACAACGGTGGCCCTTGAGATCATGCCTATGATGGGAAGATTTCCAGACATGTGTTCTATAATTTATCGGTTGGTTGATAGGTAGATTGCATAAAGCCACTAGCGCGTTTTTTTTCTCGCCTTGACGCGTTACCCAACCTGTACCGCGTCACTTCCCCACATCCTCATTTTCCCAAATATATTTCAATCGTTGCCCAAACTGTATCGCCTTGCTCTTCTCCCAAGAGCGCTGCTAGCTCGCTGCCGCCCTCTGGATTTAATTACATCCTGCGGTCTCAAAGGATTACTCAACCCTTGCCCTCCCGGCAGTTCCGCCAGTAGATATTTCGCCGTCATCATGCCGCCTAAGCAGGCTACTCTAGGGTACGTAAGACCTGCGCAGACAAGATTGGGGTACACCCTACTTTCTTGGCATGTGTGTGTTCGTGTTTGGTCGGGTATTTGATGAGATCTCATTACTGACACGGGCATGGGCTGCGTAGGAAGTTCTTTGGGAAGAGAGACCCACCGATACAGCAGAAACTGTCGCTTTCTCCGAAGAAGGGACTACTGCAGACAAATACCAGTGGTGATACTGGGGATTGTGGTGGTGATGTGGAGATCGAGTGCGGGAGTGGGGATAGAGCAGTCACCGCCAATGGAAAACAACGGGATGATGATGTCTCCAATATGACCAGTAGGTCATACTATAGCTCCTCTACTCGATTACCTCAAGCAGCTAATGCGGCCCTCACCCCACAGCCTCTAGAAAACGACCCCATTCGTCAACATCAACAGGAACTGTAGACGAAGAGCCAAGATTCACCAAAGCGGAAGATCTCCGGGAGGAGGGCCTCTACGATGATTCGGACGAGGAGCCTATTACAAAACGGCCAAAACGCACCCCCACAACCAACAGCGATACAGACGATACCACGTCTAAAGAACCAGAAGACGTCAGGTCAACAAAAAAAAGGCCGAATGGGACTGCACTACTATCTAAGAATAAGCCTGCCAAGAGGAAAGCAAAACCTAAGACGGAAGTCAAAGAGGAGTCGGATGGAGAAAACGTTTCAGCATCGAATACAGACGGAAAGTCGCCCAGCACAGTCGAAAAGCATTCGCCAGTAGAGTCCGAGTCCGAAATGATCGACGAGGAGGCAGATTCCGAAGATGAGGATGTTAAGCCTGAAATAGCGGAGAAGGCCAGAGAGACCGTTCAGACTCTGCTCAAGAGCAAAACTAAAGATCCATATCCTGACTGGAAACCGGGTGAACCTGTGCCATACGCTGCGCTCTGTACTACGTTTGCTCTAATCGAGAGCACCACAAAACGACTAGTCATTCTCTCCCACTGTTCACTATTCCTTCGACAAGTGCTTCGTCTGACCCCAGATGATCTGCTACCGAGTGTCTTGCTCATGATTAATAAGCTTGCCGCGGATTACGCGGGTATCGAGCTTGGGATCGGAGAATCCCTGATTATGAAGGCCATCGGGGAGAGCACTGGCAGGAGTCTCGCAGTCATCAAAGCGGATCAGAACGAAATTGGAGATCTTGGCCTGGTAGCGGCAAAGAGCCGATCCAACCAGCCTACAATGTTCAAGCCAAAGGCGTTGACCGTTCGGGGCGTACGTGATGGCTTGATGGCGATTGCTACTACCCAAGGAAACGGAGCCCAGACCAGGAAGATCGCTGGCATCAAGAAGCTCCTCTCTGCCGCTGATGCACATTCTGCGGGAAAGGGGAAGGGAATAGATATCACAAAGGACAAGGGGGGAGCCAGCGAAGCCAAGTTTATCGTCAGGACGCTTGAAGGAAAGATGAGACTGGGTTTGGCGGACAAGACGGTACTAGTTGCATTGGCTCAGGCTATGGTAATCCACGAAACACTCAAGGAAGGTAAGGTACCAAGTACAGATCAGCTGGGAAATGGCGAGATCACCCTCAAAACTGTCTACAGGTATGTTTTTTTCCCGGCCCCTCGAGTCGCTGATTCCATACTAACCTCGCCCACGCACACACACAGCGAGCTTCCAAGCTACGAAGTCATCATCCCGGCGATGCTCGAACACGGGATCTCCAACCTCAAAGAACACTGCAAGCTCCAACCTGGCGTACCGCTCAAGCCTATGTTGGCGAAACCAACAAAGGCCATCACCGAAGTACTTGACCGATTCGAGAACAAGAACTTCACCTGCGAATACAAGTACGATGGGGAACGAGCCCAAATCCATTTCGTATCGCCAGACTCTCCACACCAATATCTCAGTAGCGTCCCATCGATAAAGAGCAAGAAGGGGATCTCAGCTATATTCTCTCGGAATTCGGAGGATCTATCAAAGAAATATCCGGATATTCTAGCTAAGCTGGATCAGTGGGTAAAGGATGGGACGAAGAGTTTTGTGCTTGACTGCGAGACTGTAGCTTGGGATCTTGAGGAGAAGAAGCTATTACCGTTCCAGCAGCTGATGACGAGAAAACGAAAGGACGTCAAGGTCGAAGATGTAAAAGTTAAGGTCTGCGTGTTTGCATTTGACATGTTATTTCTAAATGGAGAGGTGAGCTCCCGCACCCATGGGCTTGCAAACTAGGAGAGACAGCTAACATCGTCGTCCCGATGAAAAGCCCATTGTGAAAAAGTCACTGCGAGAACGGCGCGAGTTGATGAAGCAGACATTCGAAGAGGTGGAGGGGGAATTTGCGTTTGCCAAACACATGAATACCAGCGACCTCGACGAGATTCAGACGTTCCTTGATGAAAGCGTCAAGTCATCATGCGAGGGACTTATGGTGAAGATGCTGGACGGTGAGGAGAGCGGATACGAGCCTAGCAAACGGTCTCGTAATTGGTTGAAGGCTTGTCTTACCATCCTTCCTCCTACAACCCACCACCCCCCAAACTGACTCCAATATACACACAGGTTAAAAAAGACTACCTCTCTGGTCTCGGTGACTCACTCGACCTCGTCGTCATAGGGGCCTACTACGGAAAGGGAAAACGCGCCTCCCTCTACGGCGCCTTCCTCCTCTCAGCCTACAACCCATCCGACCAAACCTACGAAACAATCTGCAACCTCGGCACTGGCTTCAGCGACTCAGCCCTCCAGCACCTCTACGACCTCCTCTCCCCTCTCACCATCTCTGCCCCACCGTCCTACTATTCCCACTCCCCCGTCCCGGCACACCAACCGGACGTCTGGTTCCCACCAAAATACGTCTGGGAGATCAAGGCCGCGGACCTGACGCTCTCGCCGAGATATAGGGCGGCGGACGGGTTGGTTCTGGGTGGGGGGAAAGGCGTCAGTTTGAGGTTTCCGAGGTTCGTGAGGGAAAGGGACGACAAGAAGGCTGAAGACGCGACGGGGGTTAGACAGGTGGCGGAGATGTACAGAAGACAGGAGGGGGTGGGGAAGAAAGAGGGCGGGAAGGGGGTAGATGACGATTTCGAGTACTAGGCTTTTTCCCCTCGCCTTTATGTTTTTGAAAAGTTTGGCAGAGTGGGTGTATATATATATGCTTTAACGGGTCACGGGTTTAGTGGGTTTCCCTTTTTCTTTTCTTTTTTTTTTCCCTCTCTTTCTTTCTTCCCACGGACAATCCAATCCGTATTTGCGTACGTAAAAACGCAGTAGTTACGTGAAGACGTACCATACTTTTCTTTTTTTTTTTTTCCCCCCCCCCCCCCCCGCACCCGGCCGGCGAATAAACCTGGACTCTTTTTTTTTTTTTCCCCAGCCTGCCCCAGACACACATGCCACGTTCCCAACCCCCCGGCAAACACCAACAAAGGTGGTCATCATCTATGCACGGGGAACCCCTCGCCCCCCCCCCCGCGGAGGGCGGGGAGGAAGGGCGAAAGAGGGGGTGTGCGATGTGATGCGACGTGCTCCGATGCTTCCAGCCCCCACAATGCGCAAAAACACGAAGGGCGAAGCAGGAGGAGGGAGAGCGCGGGAAACCCGGGAGGTTTTTTTTAGCTTTTTTTTTTTTTGTTTTTTTTTAAATTTCCCCTCCCCCCCTTCCTTCGAGGGGGGGGGGGGGGGAAAAAAAAAAAAAAAAAAAACCCCCCCCCCCCCCCCCCCCAGCCCCAAAAAATACACAAAAAAAGAAACGTTCTCTTTTCATTTCCCTTCTTTTATGTATATATATATGCATATATATATATTTTTTTAAAATTTTTTTTATTCCAAAAAATGCCGGTTGGGTTCCCGCGCGCCTCTCCGCTGTCCCTCTCCAGGCCCGGGGCCAGGCCCGGGCCCAGGCGGTCCTCCTCCCCTCGCCCCCCGCTATGGGCTATTGGGCTAGTGCTTATATAACTGCGTTTTTTTTTTTCTCGAGGAAGAGGGAAAAGAAAGAAGAAAAAAAAAGAAAAAAAAAAAAAAGAGGAAGATGAAAGAGATGATGGTGGTGGGAGGAGGAATGGGTATTGGTTTGTTGGAATGGAAAATAAAAAATAAAAATAAAAATAAAAAAAAGAAAATGCATGGATGGGGTGGATGGCGTTTGGGGGGGAGGGTGAGGGAGATACCCCAAAAAACATAAAAATAAATAAATAATAATAACAACAATAACCTCTATGCATGCTTTGTTTATCCCCCCGTCCCAATAAATCCCCCAAACCCCCCCAAACCCACGTTCCCCCCATTCTCGGTCTAAAATATCTCCAGCCCCTCAAATTCCACAACCAACCCTCTCCCTTCACCGCCCGTATTCGCGCCCCCGTTCCTCATCGCCCAGACCGTCGACCCGCCAAACCCCGCAGGTCTGCTGGCGTAGACCCCGACCCTGACGGCCTTATCCTCCACGCCCCAGAAGAACCACGTCACCTCCCTCAGCTTCCGCCAGCCGCCCCCCTGCAGCTGTCTGTCCATCCCTCCGCCCGCTGCACCCCCCGCTAGCCCGTCTCCCGAGACGTCCACGTCCGTGGAGAACCATATCCAGAGCGCGTGGCCTACGCGCTCGAGCTTCACGCGGAGAGGCGGGGTCGGGTGCGGGGTTGGGGAGACGGATGTGGGGGATGTAGAGGGAGGAAAGAGGGGGGCAAGTGCCCAATCTGCGCCGTCGGAGGTGGCGCAGACGGCTGAGGCGTGAGGGGCGTTATTGTAAAATTCGAGGCCAGCTTTTACCCATTTCGAGGCAGGCGGCGGGGGCATGTAAGGTGGTGGTGGTTCGTTTCGTCGGGGTTGCGGTTGTGGCTGCGGTTGCGTCGTTGATAAGTCTGTTGTGGGGGATGTCGACGTAGAGGGGTTGCTCGGAGCGGCTCCGTCCGTCGAGCTCGTACTCGTACTAGGACTCGGACTCGGGGCGTTTGGGTTCGGTACCCTCCCAGGCGGCGCCCCTGCAAATATCACCAGCCCACCCTGATCCCATTCGAGCTCCCAATCGGCACTGACGGTCACTTCGGCTGCGATGAATGGCGACCGCAACGCCGTGTAGAGGATAGGCGCTGTGGATGTGTCACGCGATGGTGGTTTCCGCCAAAGATCCGTGTTGGGTGGAGCAGAGAGCGTGAAGGATCCCATCCAGTTGGGTACTGGCTGCGGGTGATTAAGGCGCGTGAAGGAGGAGGATGAGGGAGGCATTGCGGTTTTGCGTGTGGAGCCCGGGTTTTTTTGAAGGCGGGTAAGTTAAGGTTTGGGAGGCTCGTAGACGTCGCGAGGGTGGCGATTGCCGTAAGCCTTAATTACCGATGATGCTCGACCGCGAGCCAACACAAGTTGCTATCGTAAATGTGATGCGGCGTGATGCGGAGAGGACGTACTGTAGTCCAACCTGATCAATCGATGATCCGGTATAGAGATGCGCAATCGTCAGACGTACTTGGAGACAATGTTTGACGCGGTAGGATAGGGCAAGCTTTGGAGAGCTCGGGACCCCTCTCGTGTTACGCGCGCAAGGCTCTTCTGGCCTCCGGTTGGTCGTGATTAATTCCAACTTGGTGGTCGGATCGTATCGCCGTAGTTTTTCGTGAGTTTGGTTGGTGGCTGGCTGGAATGATTTGTCTGTCTGGGACGTCGGTACTCTGTGTCTAGGGGATTGCGCAAGGATATTTAGTGCCAGTCTAATACCAACGTAGCTTTGGGCTTGGGGAGGGGGGGTTGGGGTATGTAACTGGGATAACTGAATAGCTGGGATAACTGGGATAACTGGGATAACTGGGGATAACAAAAGATATCCCTATCCCGTCCTTGGCCCTCGCTCTTCGGTCTCTCGCTCTATCGGACTCACCCTGACTATTAGCCGCGTGCTTGGTGCTACGTGCCCTGCTCACACGCGCACACGCTCACACCACACGCTTCCTTTTCTTCCTGGCTCGTTCTCGCCCTCAACCTAAATCACTTCTTACTCCGCTCCAATCAGGTTCAGCACCACACCACGCTGTACCAACCCTACTTCCCTCGGCTCTTCGAGCCCTTCAGGGATAGATAACCTAGCCTTAGCCTAGCCCAAGCTTAGCTAGCTCCTTCTGCACTCCTCGTCTATGATTGACAGAGGGTGAAGAATGGTGGTTTCTAGGGTTGTGCTAGTGCAACTCGGTGAGCTAGAGCTGGTGTGCACTATCGTGTCAGTGGGGAGTTTCGTACCACCACTGATCGCTGCGTTCGTTCGTCGTGTGGTATGACGGTAATTTTTGCGCCGAAAACTGTTCGATTGAGAGGGATGACGCCCCAATTTAAAGGGAAATTTAATAACGGAGGAATAGACAGGTGTTGCAATTACGTCTGACCACCCCGAGCCTCCCTCGCAAAATATAAGACGTATATTAGAGGCGTCTCCCAGGATCGTGGAAAAATATTAAGCCAGAGGGATGCTTGCTCGCTTCATGTCCTTTCGTTTCTGGCTCTGAGAAGAGTGTAAGACGCCCAGATTAGATCACTCCGCTCGTTCCTTCGCGCCGAGAGGGTTGGGGGGGGGCGACAAACCGGTTATGTATGTAAAATTCCCATTGCGAGAATATGAAAGGACAGGGGAAATAAATTGTTCGTCGCTGGTGGACGAAAAGAGGGCCATCGAAAAATTATCGGCCGAAAGCGTGTTGGTGGAAGCTTTAAGCTCAGGACGCACTTCCAGGATGTTGTTGTTTCAATGGATAAAACCCAGTTTGCATGCTCGCCCTGTCAAGAACCCAAAAAAAATAAAAATAAAAGGCCCGTGGAAAAAGCAATGAGTGGGAAAAAACAAAAACCGCGATGATAAAAGAATGTGTCGCGCTGTTCCGGATATAGATGTCTTGGTTCACCTTCGCCGGGAAAAAGTACGCCATGAAGACGCCACCATCGAACACTCAAAACCCCCCGGATCGTCATTTTGGCTGTTTTGCAACGTGCACGGCATTGCTTTGCTCGACACCACCAACAGCAACAAACGGCGGCGGCAGCGGCAGCAGCAATAGTGACAGCAACACGGCAACAACAACAACAACAACAACCACAACAACAACAACAGCGGCCACCCTATTTTTCCGGCGGTAGACCCAGGTCAGGAATGCAGGCCCGGGTTGGCCGAGGTGTCGCCATCATCGCCACTCGTTTGTTTCAGTCTCGGCTCCCAAGCCTAGCCTTGTGCTCGTGCTTGTGTTTGTACTCGTGCACAACTCCAGGGAGAGAGAGACAGAGAGAACGAAGAAATGCCTGATGGAGTAGAGTTATTGGCGAACGCGATGCGCGAAGTCGTCATCTCACAGGAGCTCGCGGGTGGCGGGCATTCCACTGACGCCGAAACTCGATTCCACCCGCTCGGGTTTGACCGAACTGTTATTCCGAACATGTCCACTGATGAATCGTCTCGCCTGACCCCACCGTCGCCGGCTCAAACTACAGGCTCTGGGAATATAGGCTCCTACCGCAGCCCGCGATGCGTGTTTGCTGCTCCGACTGTACGTCTGCGGCGATTCGCCCGGTATCAGCTCTCATCGTTCGGTGGGGAGGAGGCGAGAGAGGCACAAGAGAAAATAACCCCATTCCGGTCGGAGCCACTCAGAACCCAGCGAACCCACCCATCGCCGAACCAAGCGCGATAATAAGCCCTCAAAAAAATCATACCCAGTGCCGCTGACCGTGCCTCTTCGGGATAGCCACGCTTACGGCTCCTCTTGGAGCATCAACCGGGCTGACCAGAGACCTCTGAAGATTGGAATGAAGCCCAACAGTGGCCGCGCCCGACTGACGTGGCAAAAACAATGAATTGCAAATAACCCCCGTAAGACGCGACGCGATGCGATGCGTTTCTTGGGGTCAAACAAAAACAACCAAGTCGATTTGATTGCTCTTTCCCTCCGTCGCTCTGCTCTGCCCTCCGCTCCTTGGTGGTGGTGTGCCCAAATCCTCACAGACAAAACAATAACAATGCAAGGCCCTCTTTTTCCTCGTATCTTGATTTCCAGAAGCCGTCCACACACCCACCCACATCAGGACAGAGGCAGAGATGCCCTGCCTGTCGGTCCAACAGCAGATCATCCGACTCCGCTCGATTCCCTTCGTGTTCGAATTCAAGCCGGAGGGAGGTGGCACGGCAGCGTGGGGAGGGACTCGTCCACCGGGAGCATGCTACGGAGAAAAGAGGAAGAACTTCAAAAGAAAAGAAACGCAGGATCTCTGAGAAACGGGGTTTTTTGAGGAACTGGAGGGTTATTCCCCCATTCTGCGCAACTCTGAGTTGGTCATGCATGCTTTTTCTTTTTTGGTCTGTTTCCCGGGCGAACGACTCACCATCTGCCAGTCCCGACAAGCCAGGAGCATCTCAATGCACTCGGCGCATCTCGTCTGCTTCGTGCCTCTTGTCCTATCAATCTCTGCGGTCCTCCGCCAGAAGTGGCCAGAAGTGGGGTGAAGCTGCGAACGACAAAACCAGCCAAAAACGATAGACCGTGGGCAGAGCCAGACGAAGCACGCAAGAGCCCGAGCCTGCGGTTACTCTCCTCTCCATTCTTTTTCCCAGGCGCATGGCATTCTGCTGGTATCCATTCGATCTCTGCGTAATTCGTAAACGGTGAACATTTTTACTTTTTATTTAATTATTTTCCCCTGGTGCAACGCATGTTCGCCTAAGTCAAGCCCTCCAACCGAACGAATAACGGCAGCGACTCCGAGAGATCCTCAACCAGCGAACCAACTGCCGGACATCGCGCATGTCCGACTTGCGATGCATACACACATCACATACATATGCTTACACATACTCCACCGCGCTCCACAATCGCCCTCCACCGCCACGCTCCATCACGCTCCATCACGCTCCTCCACGCTCCTCCACCCCACGCCAAAAGGGACCCAGAACCCAGACATCTAGAGCCGAAGCTGGCAGTTCCCCTCATTCAGCGAAGCAAACAGCCAGCAATTGGCCCCCGCCCCCTGAAGTGGCGGGCCGTCCACCCGGCGCAGTAATGCCTTGCTGCCGAATTCCATCCCGGCTCCCGTCTTTCGCGCTGCCACGACCCCTCCATTCGTCTAGGCTGGTTCTCGTCTATGCTGGAAATGCACGCATACAGATGTGAATATGTTCCCCGCACAATCGTCCACATGTAAAAAAAGGAAGGCTAAACCGGGAAAGAACGGGGGGATAGGTGGGGAAACAGCATGTACGTAAATGCTAGGGTAGGAAAAAGAAAAGAGGCGAGTGGAGTTGTGTTTGCAGGACGGAGGAGGAGGTGGGATCGGGGCGTTCCCGGTTTATACTTCTGCGAGATAGACAGATAACAAAACAATTAGGAACAAATACATTTCAAAATCATGACGTGCTATCTACCATAAAAACAATCCGAAGGAATTGGGTGATATGGCGGAGAGTTGCCGGTGCTTCTTATCGCTACGCCATGAAAAATAAAAGAGAGGGTGTGCGTATGTATGCTCACACCGCCTTCTTCAGAGCTAAACAAACACCGACGTTCAACGACGCACCCCCCTATTCCGCAGCCTACTGAGGGAATTAACGACGACGTTAAGGCATCAGGGGGGAAAAGAAAAACGAAAAGAAAGAGCGAGAGACGAGAGAAAAGGGAACGGAAGAAGAAAAAAAAAAAAAAAAAAAAGCAGAAGGCCGACTCGACCGTGTGTAAAAAACGGCCCGAGGGGGAGAGGAGGTACCCACCTCACGACAACAACACACAACGCCCTCCCCTCCAAAAAAAAGAGAGAACCAAAAAACAACAACAACAACAACAACAACGCAAACCCAGCCTCCACCAGAAAAGAAAAAAGAAAAAGAAAAAGAAGCACAGATAAACACCCTCCCTCCCTCTCCCTCCAACCCCATAACACCCAACGCCTATATAAAAAAAAAAAAAAAAAAAAAAAAAAAAAGGGGCGGGGCTTCTCGATCCACCGGAAATTTAAAAATAAAATAAAATAAAATAAATAATGATGATGATGGTTTGTTTATTATTGTCGTTATTACCGCCGCTGATCCCGCGGGAACGCCCTTTTTTTTTTTTTTTAAAAAAATATACATATATACCCTCTTCTATCTTCTTCTCCCCGGAGGCGGGCAGGGTGTATGGCGAATGTATGCGAGCATTTTTGCGCATCCATTAGTTTTTTTTTTTTTTTTTTTTTCCCATCGCCGTGGGAGTCGCGGGGCTTGTTGTGCTGGTGGTATTTTTTTTAAATAATAGCTATTTTTTTTAATTTTTTTCTTTTTTTTTGGGTTCTGGATAAAAACCCACGTGTTGCGCGTGGCATGTATGTATATATGTATGTTTTCCCATTTCGAATCTCCCGTGGCTCTTTTTCGTTTTTATTTTTATTTTCTGGCTTAATATTTATTTGATTTTCTCGTATGTTGATGCCACGCCCCCCCCGTTCCTACCTCCACCACGACGGACTAACAAACCTGTATGCTAGTGCTTATCCGGTGGGGGTGGCCCTGCTTTTTTCTGCTGCGTATGTGATGCCTGGATTCTGCTTTTCGTTGGACGGTGAATGGGTGGGTTGGTTGTTTGTTTACTGGGCGCTCTGCAGGGTATAGGAGTGTGGTGTGAGGGGGAGGGGGGGTTCGTGGGCGAGATAACCCTCCCTCTCGGTTTTGCGTTGGCAATATCTTTCTTTCTTCCTTCCTTTCTTTCCTTGTCCCGGTTCATAGGACACATGAGTCATTCCATCCTGTCAATGGGTTGCCCACCAAGTGGTGGCTGGCTGGGCGCGTGCCCTCCACCCACCAATCCAACGGCACGGCGATATCCCCGTTCCCTCCAGCCAACCAACCGAAGGGTCGCCTCAGCTCAGCTTGAAAACGTCAGAAAGAAGGAAGGAAGGAAAGAGAGGGATGCGGTGGGTTCGGCTGTTGGTTGGTTGATTTGGGGGACATGTGTCTGCATCCGTATCTGCAGATTCTAGCCATCGAAGGGAGAGAGGGGCCCGCTCTTGACACCCCTAGGGGTGGTAGAGTCGTATCGGAATCCCAAGACTCGAAAGCCAAGACACGCCATGTCGTTTTCCTCAGCTCAGTCGGCATTAGTAGCGTCCCCACTGTTCTTCTAGGGTCAACCATGCAGATCAGTGTGAGACGATCCGGGGGTTGGACCGTGGTCACCCGCTACCCAGCATCCCATCATCTAGCCCCCGCACCCGAATACCTATTTCATCACCAGCTGAGAGTGAATTAGCCCCTGTAGGTATCTAATTAACTTTAAGGAAAATAAGCTTCGGACAGTACGGCTCTCCATTTTGTCAATTGGGCAGGCACGATAAGCACCTCCCTAAGCATTACCTCAGCACTGTGGAGGGGGATGTCAAGCAGGATATATCAACGTTATAACCACGGGCATGTCCCTGGTTGCTGATGGTGACAAAAATGAAAAGGGAAAAGATAAAACCAATGTATATGCTCTAGACGCTTGAGGGGCAGCGAGCGGGTTGAAAATCAAACTAGATTGCTATTCCGGTAAAACGTTCCACGGTGTTTGAGTAAACAAAAATATGAAAACCCGAGTAAACCATCCCAAATTCTGACACCTCTACCCCGCTGAGATATCTAGCGCCGGACGGCCTTCTCAACATCTTCCGGCATTGGGAACCCTCGAAGGAAAAAGATGCCCTATCTTGGGGATCTAGCTCGCGGACTATATTTAGGGGCCGAAGGATTCGGCATTTATTAATACCCCAATTCTCCTCTACGGCGAGCTGAGTCAGTTGGCTCTCGTGGAACTGCTCGCTTCGTCTTAATAGCGAACCTAATTTGCATCTGGCGGACAGCAATAGAAGGATCCGTTCATCATCCGCTGTTCCCGATAGAGTAGTTCATAGGGCTGAACTGTTTACACACCCTCCAGACTTTCTTGATGCCCTTACGAATCGCTCGGCAGCTGAGAAACATCAATCTCCTGTTATTGCACCGAGGGCGTTTACCGTCTGACGTTGGAGGTTTGCCCGTATTGTTTTTCTTATCCTCGGGGTTGGCCGGGTTGAGTAAGAGGCTCAAACTGTTAGATGGCTGCTTGATACCTTTTCGACGCTCGTATCTGCTAGATCCTGGCAGCTGACACGGACCCGCGGAACGTTGGATTGGGTAACTCCTTAATATCTGGTGGTAAATCACCCGGCTAGCTGAGACAAGCCTTTTTGTTTTGGTACGCCTGAGAGGGTTGAAGATCCAGGAGACCGAGGGCCGTGGTGCAGGATATTCGTCACCCTTTCCATCTGTAAGGTTACCTCGTATAGCTCCGAGCTGAGCGAAAGAATTCCTTTTTCAATGACGTGATCTGGGTTTCGGAGAATTAATCTGGTGAAATAGTTTAATCCTTTGAGGCTGTAATTGCAGGTTGCAAGGCTGAGCTTCCACCTCCCAATTCCTCATTCTTCCATCCGCAGCTGAAATAGAACAAAACATATTTCTTTATTTTCCCACCTAGCATTACATAAGCATCCGCCAGGAAGGGCGTGTTGAATCGTTGGAGTCCGTAGTGCTGGGTCTCCAACGTGCGTATACTTTCCTGCGGCTGAGAGATGGATGGGAACCGGAGGAGCCGCCCAATCGATCGCCTAGAATTCTGGGCGATGGCGATGATAGTTGGATGGCTAGACATCCAACCACGGCTGAGCTCCGTCCACATCTCACTCCCCTCTATGCTCCTCAGCCCTACGCTAGGGCCATCCCATGCATGCGGGAGCTGCTAAATTCCCCATTATTCGTCTCCCCTTACTCTATTCCAAACACTCGTAAGATCGGAGGAACCACAGCCCAGCTGAGCCCGAACCACGGCACCCAATTCAACCCCACAACTCCCTAGTAAGCATTTTCACCACATCGCTCCGGTGTCGGGTCTGGCCGGCAGCCATTAGGGTAGGATCGAAGCGTTTTGGTCGTTGATGAAACGGTTAAGTTACACAGAATATGTCCTTCCCGCGCCGCTATCGGATCATCTGATAACTTCGAATGATGAAAGTATCAGCCCCGGGAAAGAATACCGATACATGTATCTAAGTCATTTTCCCAAAAAGAAATTCATTCATCCAGCCCTGTTGATGACAACATACGCACACTCTTTTCTAGTCACCCCTCCAATGTTGGGCCGGTGTTCTTGTCATTGAGAGGAAATAAATGGGGAATTTGTTCGAAATCCAGACCAATGGGTAAAAAGGCTCCACGGGGTTTCCTCTCCATTAACTCTACGCCTTCAAAATTTCTTTTTGAAATCTCACGATGCTGGGAATAAATATGTCGAGCTCTCTTCGTTCCGACCTGGCTGCGTTTTTCGCGTTCGAGTCTAGCCTTACGCATCACTACAGTTACAGTACCAAACATAGTGGAGACGACTTGGGCACGCCGATCAACTAGTGATCATAAGAACCCCTTGGGAGAATACACCATACGATGCCAGTGCGTGTGCTATTAGGAAGAGCGGGTTGGTAGGTGCTTTGAGTTAGCACTAAGACCTTTTGGCTAATACTTCGAGATACTCTAGGAGACATGTCCATCTATCGGAGCTCTACACCGGTAATGTCGAGACAACACGATTGACAGCCGCTTCCAAGGCTTTCAGTCGGATCGTCCAATAACTAAAACGCTGTTGGTTCCAACCCAGCTACTTGTACTTTCTAAGGATTAAATAGCCACAGTTTTGAGTGGGTCGTAGCGGCAGACACGAGTGACTTGGCCGGTTGTATAGCGTTGCAACGTACAAGAAACGTGATGATTCGGATCTTTTTCGGGTCTGGGATCCTTCCTTTGCTGGCTGACTCCCAACTCTTCATCCAATTGTTTGTATAGATGACGGCGGAAATAGACTGAGGGTAGGTATTCAGAGATATCCTGACTTCTGGCGAGAAGAGGAATCATCCAAATCGCCGATTCACCGGCGCTAACCCTCTCCGGGGTTGTAGATGGTACACTGCCAGCGACCGCTTGTTCCTAGAGCTTGCATCACCACCCCCCAAACTTTCTCCAGAACAGCACGAGACTTTGTTTTTTGATATCAAGAAGACCATTACAGCAGGTAAATTCGTGAGGACCGTGCGTGCGTGTAGCGTTTCCTATTCGCAATCGAAGTCTGTAAGGTTTCTGACATTAACCAAGGAGGAGCTTGTCGCCTGTCAATTAATCCCTCGTTCGCCTTCACTCTCACCCTCGACCTACACGACCTTCAGAGCTGAGGAGCCACCACCACCTCGCAAGCTTCATCGTTCTCTTTCAGATCTTGCAGTTTTCACGTCTAGCTTTTCTTTGCAGAATACCTCCTGGTAGTTTTCAACACTACCTCTTTCAGTCTTTCAGCGTATTCCGCGTTCACGCGAGTGTCGATCACTTCTGCCTAAAAGCGGTAACCGTTTCTTCACCTGGACAACATGGTCGTGGCTACAATCAAGTATGTAGAACATCACGGGCCTCCATTTCACGACATCTGCTAAATGTGTGAATCTAGGTGTGTAGTTGTCGGTGATGGTGCTGTTGGAAAGACTTGCTTGCTTATCAGTTACACAACAAACAAATTCCCCTCTGAATACGTCCCTACGGTCTTTGATAACTATGCCGTTACTGTCATGTAAGTACATGGTCTCTCCAAGGAAAATGAGCAATCAAATGACACCACCCATTCACAGGATTGGTGATGAGCCCTATACTCTAGGACTTTTCGACACGGCCGGCCAAGAGGATTATGATCGCCTTCGCCCTCTATCTTACCCTCAGACAGACGTATTCCTTGTCTGCTTTTCAGTAACGTCCCCAGCATCCTTCGAAAATGTGCGTGAGAAGTGGTTTCCAGAAGTTCACCATCACTGCCCCGGTGTTCCCTGCCTCATCGTCGGCACACAGACCGATCTCAGAGATGATCCTCAAGTGAGAGAAAAACTCAGCAAGCAGAAGATGTCACCGGTCCGCAAGGAAGATGGGGAACGAATGGCAAAAGATCTTGGTGCGGTGAAATATGTGGAATGCAGTGCATTGACTCAGTATAAACTGAAGGACGTCTTTGATGAGGTAGAGCGTGTCCTTGGACCTTGGGTGATTAGTGGATTAGGGCTAACGGAAATGAATGGCAGGCTATCGTCGCTGCACTTGAGCCTCCCGTCCACAGAAAAGCACGGCGTTGCGTGATCCTATAAAACCTGACCACCGGGAACGGTACCTTCGCCCGTAAAACCACAAGTACCATCGGTGTGGGGCATGCTGATTGCATGTTCAGAGGTGACTGTTATATATCACTGGGCTCAAAATGAAAACGTTTAGAATTCTCTTGGCATCTACACCCCGCGGTGACACGTTGGTTGCCTGTTTTCCGCGATCAACGCAACGGGAAATGGACTTGCAAAAGGCTATGGTGGAACCTGGAGGTGGTGATTACAGCTTCAGCTGTGGCTGGAATCACGCACGCAAGGAATGGAGTCGGGGTGGTGCTCGATTTTGTCTTTCCAGTAACCGGCGCTTGTTTCTCTTGTAGTATGGTCTAGCGATTCCGATGTTCTATCCGTTCCATTTCCGCTGTCCCTGCTCTTCGTTCTGCCCAGACATAGAATACAATCCCCCGGTACCCCGTCGCAAGGCTTGGGTAGCAGTGCACAGCCTGCGAAGCAGACGCGAATCTGGGATTCTTGGTTTGCTGCCGTCGATTGTGGGGGGATGTTCACTTTTTTGATTTCTCTGGGGATTCCGGCACTGCTCCATTATATTGTTTCGTCAACAAAGCCCCTTACAGAGTTTGCAGTAATGCTCTTCGCAACGGAGTATGGTGGAGGGGGTACATGTTCCTCTGCTCATTGAATGCACTTTTATTTTCACAGGTCGCATGTTTACCCGGAGTGGGCCCGATTGTTGGTAATCAAGATGACAGTCTCTGAAGTGTAAAGTTCCCAAGCCCGCGTAGTCTGTAGATAATTAGAGCTCTAGACTTGTAGAAGAGCCATGCTCTGAGCATTTTGCACCCTGGGCTTTGATTGGCCATCAACACCCGAATTTGGAAAACATACGACTACCAACCTAAAGAAAACATCCGTCCATCAGACTTCAACCCCAACTTCTAATCAAATGGCGCTCCCACCAGAGAAAGTCAAAATCAAACGCAAGAAAGATGAAGATCCGGTAGAGGCTCTCTGTAAGATTTTGCTGTCCTGCTCTCCGAAACCTGGCCGCTGATGCTCCTGTGCAGACATCGCATCGGAGGAAGGTGACGAGAACCCGAAGAAACGTCGGCAAACCGAGTTCATCTTCCGGAGATTGCCAGCAGGCGAAGGCATCCATGCGCAGAATAGAGCAGTGTCGAGTGGCAGAATCAGCGCCAGAGGAGTGAAACCGGAGGGAGTTCCTCAGATCCATACGACTATTCCCGGCGAAGAGCGCTTGTTGGGCGCCCAGGATGACCACGATATACTCTATAGGCTGCTGGCTGAAGAGCAGAGCAAAGGGATGGTAACAGACCTACCTGTACGAAACAGGGCCCTTCCAGGTGGCTCGACAGCAATTGGCTTTCAAAAACCAGACGTCCAAGGGCCTCCTCTCTCCTCCGCCATGAACGATCTGGCTTCTCTAAAGATCCTACAACCTCGCCGCTTCCATCTAAGCAAATCATCTCCCGTCACGCCGTTTCCACGGAGCCCCGTAAGCGGAGTCCAGAAACGCAAGAAGGGAGGGTTGAAGAACGAGGTTGCAATCTTCGTCGAAAAGGAGAAGCGGAAGCTAAAGAGACCGCGTAGCCTTCTGAGTCTAGTCACAGCGGCTGCTTCTCTCCGGTTGGATTCCACGCAGAAAGACGAGTGTATTTTTGGGATATCTACGGGGACTACTTCGATGGAAGGCATCGAGACGCCAACCCCCAACGTTACATCACCACCGAAGCCCCGAAAGAGACCCCTGATCAGCGCCCAAGAGAAGCATCGGCTAGCAGAACAAAGCCGCCTAGTCGCCGCACACCCGCGACGTCACCCTGAGACTCATAGGACCGCCGATACCATCCAGGCAGACCCGAATCTCTGGGACTATGACTCCCCGAAGCTCGCCGGAGAACTTCAAAGCTTCGTCCTCCAATCAATCAACACCCAGACCCAGTCTCCAACATCAGCGCCGCTAAAGTACAAACCTAAGGCTCCATCAACCAGGCTCCATGATCGGGAAACTGCGGCCGCTGCCGACGACACCGGCGCCAACAGCAAAGACGCAGATGCCGCAATGAGTTACTCATCAGCTTCTGATGACGATGAGGAAAACTACGTCTACGATACCTACGTTCGGGAATACCGCTCACAGGCCCCCGAGCTAGACCCCCATAACGCCCACACAAAATTCGGCGTCCTCGTAATATCGCCCGAAGACCGCGAGGAATGGGAAGCCTTCGCCGATGAAGGCGACGAGAGCGGCAACGACTTTAATAGTGATGAAGAGGACGAGAATGGTTAGTTCCCGCCCTCATCCCTGGTTGCCCCATCCCCCTTCAACTGACACCTCCACCAGCGGAGTCCTTCTACGGCAACGACTACCCTGAAGACGAAGTCGACTCTGACGACGAGTATGGCCGCGCGGCATACGAGCGGTTCCGCAACCGCAATGCGAGTGATGATGAGGAGTTTGATGTCGACCGTGATTGGAACGGCGAGGAGGAGGTTAAGCAGCGCCCATGGCTTGGGAAGGATATGGACGGGGATGAGGAAATGTCGTAAGGGGTAGATGCCATTTTCGTACTATCGATAGGGGGGAGTAACCGGGGATTCTAGGGCTAGGAACCAGGCGCTTTTACGGTTCCGGGATGCCCGTTATGTGAAGCGTAGAATTGCATGTATGTTCGCGGGCGGGCATCTATAGCGCATTTAAACCATCAACTCTACCATACCATGGCGTCGCCCTACTACCTCTACTCATAAACCGTCCACACCCCATCTCATCATCCCCTTCATACCTCCAGAGAAACCAACAAAGTCCCAAACACCAACCCTCATCTTCACGGACAAAATCCTCCCCACCCCCCCCCCCAAAAAAAAAAAAAATAAAAAAAAAACAAACTCCCCTCTTCTATTTTAACCCACCGCACACACACCCCCACTCCACCCGAGGGGAAAACCCCCCGAAAATATCCCCGAAGACTGACCGCCGAGGGCGAAAGAAAGAAAGAAGAAACACCTCCGTGCGTAACGCCGGGTTAGATCCGCCGAACCGCTCGCCCTCTCCCCCACCGCTCGCACCGCGGACCATCAGGCAACACCGGGGAAAGAAAAGAAAAAAAAAAAAAAAAGAAACAAAGGAAAAGCTGGAAGCGGTGGATGTTTATCTCCGCCTCCCCCGTTGGCGGGTGGTGGCGGTATGCTACGCCCCCAATTCTATTTTATCTTTTTGGGGGGCGGTGGGGTTGGGGCCCGTAGCAGCTCCGAGGGGCGCTGCGTTGTTGGGTATATACACACACGCACACACGGGGGGGGGGTTCCTGCGGTCTCCCCTGGAGGCCAATTCGCGGACCTGTTTCTCCGTTCTGGCTTGTCCTGGGATGCCATGGGTAGGATGAGGTTGTCCATACGGGGGCGGGGAGCGCGTTGTAGGGCGGAGGGGGTTTCCAACCAACCAGCTAGCCTATGGGTAGGTAACTACCGCTCCGATGCCTTTTGGAAAAGAGGGTAAGATAACCCCCCAGAGAGCGCGGGAAATTGGGGTTATAGAGAGAAGGTAAAACAGTTCTTTTCTCGCTGGACTTGGCTCTAGCGTCGAACTGACGCGAGAAACGTTCATTATCCGTACATGTATATATATACATACACACACCCGCCCACCGGCGGTAGAACGAGAAGAAAAGAAAAAAAACCGTGCGATGATGAGAGAGTAGTCTTCCATGCACCCGTAAGAGTAAAGGAGAGGGGAAACAAAAGGTTTCTGGGCTCAGAAATGCAGTAAACGGACGAGACCGGACAAAAGAAAACCGCCTAGTGGACGAGAAAAAAAAAATGGAACAATAATAATACTGATAGTCCAACCCTCCAAACACCTCTAATACCCCCTCGCCCGCCTATCCACCTTCTCCCTATGTTGTCGATTCTTCAAATGAACCTCAAAGTTCTCCACCGTCATCCCCGGGCCTGGCGTATAGAGTTTCCCGGGACAGTCGTGACACCTGATCCGCGGAAGATACTGAAACTTCACGTTAGGCGGCGGGGGCTGCCCCGGCTGGATGGAGCTGTTGGCGAGCGGGGTGTCGGAGAAGATGTCGACGGGGGTGTAGCGCATCGTGCCTTCGAAGCTGTCGTTGCGGTAGGCGGAACGGAGGGCGGAGAGGCCGGCGATTAGCCAGGAAGGCGGAGGGGGCTGTTGGGGGGTTAACATGGGAAACTATTTATGTATCTGTTTATAGGAAGTAATGGGGCGTTGGGCGTTGGGGGTAGGAATGAATATATATACAGGGTCAAGTGAAATCTGTTGGTAGGATGGGGTAGGGTTTAGAAGCGGCATGGCGTGAGTCCACGGGAGACAAAGTAGTCTATGGGGGAAGGGACGTGGCGGAAACCGGAGGTGGACAAAGGCTGCCATAATATTCTACGGCTACCAATTGCACTTCCAGTTTGCCTAACCCAGCCCCCCTTCCTTACTGCTTTGTCCTGGCTAGCCCGGCTCGCCGGTAGCCACTTCCTCCCCATTCTTTTTGCGTGTTTAGAGGGGCTAGAGTTGGGAGATGCGTGACTTACCCCGGGTTGTCCTGGTTGCGGTGGATGCGGGGCGTCTACTCTGCCAGGTTGAATTTGTTGCTGCTGTGCACCCATCGCTGCTCCTCCAGCCTGCTGCTGCTGCTGCTGCTGCTGCTGTTGTTGTTGTTGCTGCTGTTGTTGCTGCGGCTGTTGTGATAGTCCGCTTGGGTAACTATTCATTTGCTGACCAGAGAGTATTTGTTGTGGTAATCCTGGTGTTGAAGGCGGAGGACCCATCGAGCCAGGCGCCGGAGTACCTTGTTGAGATGCCCCGCTTTGTGATCCGGCATACATACCCGAAGTGTAGGACTGCTGTTGATGCGGTTCCGCCTTCGGCCTCCCCTTCCGGTCCCGCATGAACTGTCGGAATCTTTCTCTTCCGATCTTGAGCTTCACAATCAATGATCCTCCATCAACGACACTTTCTTCCCGTATATCCCTACCAGGTCTCCTAGAAGTTCTCTTCTCGGGATGGTGGGCCATCGAGGCTTCGGGTGTTGCCGATCGACCTAGAGTTGCCCTTATCGTAATCTGCGCCGCGGAAGCCGCACCTCGTAGCATGCCCCGTGTTCTCGCCGTCCCAGGCGTCATATGGGTGATAGACAGGGCAGGTGAGTTAGGCGCAGATTCTTCGCTGCTTGAAGATTCGGAATCTCCATCTTTGGTCCCTGCTGCTGCGCGACGGCCGGATCGCATCGTCCCTTCCGGCCGCTTGATGATCCTGCTCTCTTCGAAGGTCTCTGCTGCCCCTGGGAGAACAGATGAAACAATCAGTGTCCGGACTGTCCGCTGTCGATCCTTGAGGTCTGGTAAAGTTGGGCCACCACGGCGATTCACCGAGCGTTTCTGCCTCCTTTGCTCTCTCGACAGGGACTTCTCCGCTCGCTCAAGTTCCGCTTCGTTTAGTTCATAGAGGTATGGGGTGAAATCCTTGGCGTGCTGTACAGGTCTAAATACGGATGGCAGAGGTGAAGGTAAAAAGGCATCCCTGAGGTCGGCATCTTCGACTGGCCGCCCATCAAAAGGATGGCCGGTGAGATAAAGGCTTTTTGTGAAAAGTTGGCTTTGCTCGCGGATGCAATGCGCAATGGCCGTCGTGAACTCCCCTGATAAGGATAGCTCTCTGGTCATCTGTTTGGCGAATTCTTCCGGTGAATTAAGAGGGTTATTAACTTCCCACTCGAATTGATCGACCAGGGTATGTTGCCCTATGGTAATATTGAGCTTGATCAGAACCCGCATCTCGTCATTTTTATAAGCAAAATATGGTAGGTGGGGGTCTAGAGCCTCTTCGTCGATGAACACCTGCGGATAAAAGTCATGTATCTGTTCCGAGAGCGATGCAGATACAGCTTGTATGAGCTGCACCGACGTATTCAAAGGGAGTCCAAAATCTTCAACTAGTTGTTCAGCGAACAGTTCCGGAGAGATAACTCGGTCGTGGAGATTCCAGGTAAAAGTATCTCGGAGCTTAATCTTATCCCAGTCTATATCGAGACGCACCGGGACCAGCTCCTCGAGCTGTTCCGCCTGGGTCACCATTTTTGCCCTTGGCACCCGAAGCTCTCTGCTCTTCCTTCCCCCCGGTCTTTTTCTCTGGCACGGATACAGAATTCGAGGTTTCCCTTCCGTGTAACCATTGCCATAACCAGCATATCCATATCCAAACACAGCACCAGGATTCATCGGCCGCTCCCGCCGCAGTTGCTGATAATACTCGACCTCTTTCCGCTTCGATCGTATAAGATCTGTATGGGCGGTTGTCTGGGAGTTAAGGGCAGCAGCATGGAGAAGGTCGCGCGTGACATATTGTTCTAGTAAGAGCTGCTGTGTAGTCGGTCGTGGTTTCGAAGGAGGCTCTATCTTATCGTTCCTCTGTTCGGGAGAAGAATGGGGAGATGTCAACGAACTGGTGCGTGACCGTTTCTTGATCTGCGATACTCCGCCGCCGTTGGCATTTTGGGGGTCTCCTGCCGGACCCATCGGGTTCCGCGCCCCAGAATATCAAAGGAACGGGTGCGGGACGCGTCCGATCGGCTTCTAGATGCCGTCGATGTTTGAGACACACCTACAACAAGGCAGAAGGCAGAATCAGCAGACGCCGCGTCGTTGGTTCCCAGGGTGCAAATCGGAAGTGAGGGAAACAGATTGCGCTAGCGATGTGTAAAGAAGGATCCGAGTGAGAACCGGGGTCTCTAGTTCATCTAAGTTCGCACGACTGCACATCGGCCGGCAACTCTGCGGCCATCCACCGCGCCGTGGATTCTACGCTCTATTTCATCCCAAGGACTTGCTACGGAAGGACAGCGCGATGGTATGGCAGGACGATAATGGGTGGGCGCCTTGGACTAGCCATGTGCCCAAAACGGCGGATCACGTGAACTGCGAAAGGAGCCAAGAAAGAAAGGAGTAATGCGATCTAGACTATATAGCTAATCCGGTAATTATTGAATAGAGCTCCTATAGTTATTGGAATCAGGGATCATGAATTATGAAGCTTAATTAATGCAAAGTGGTAGATGTTTGTTGTGCACGTGTCTGGAACCCGATTTATGCCCTAAATCTAAAACGGTCACTCCATTTGCGTACAACAAACATTACCCCTCCCCCGCCAATACCAACCACAAATCCTTCCACCGAATTTCCTTTTCCTCTCCTTCTTGCCTGAGCCAAAACCATCTCTACCTCAACAGCTTTCCTTTAACCATGGCTGAAGAAGCGGAAATTGGTTTGTGTTCCGAATGCTCTTCCTCTAGGATGAGCTGTGCTACGCGCTTAGCTTCGGCTGGCCGATTGAGAGCTCAATAGCAACGATGAGATCTTGGATTCCTTTGCGAAGCTCTGATGAGACCAAGCTGACCCGTGCGTGGAAATATCACAGATTATTCCCTGAACAACCCCGACACCCTGACAAAATACAAAACTGCCGCCCAAATCTCCCACAAGGTCTTGCAGGCTGTTGGGGGATGGTGTGTCGAGGGCGCTACGATACTCTCAGTGTGCCAGAAGGGCGATAGCTTGCTAGAGGAAGAGACAGCAAAGGTTTACAAGGGGAAGAAGATTTCAAAGGGTTGGTCTGGCTATGCGAAGTCGTCGGTGCTGCCACTAACGTTCTATCTCTCTAGGAATTGCCCATCCTACTACTGTCTCGCCAACCTCCTTTGTCACACCTTACACGCCACTGTCTACCGATGCCGAAGAAGCAGCGGTCACTCTGAAGCCTAAAGATGTAATTAAGATCCAGCTGGGGGCACAGATTGACGGTTTCGGCGCGATAGTCTGCGACACGATCATCATCCCATCGGCTAAGAGCGAAAGCCCCACCGAGGCAGAGTCCAATCTGATTCTGGCAACATACTGGGCGAATGAACTGCTCCTTAGGCTACTCCTCCCCCCTGGCCTGCTGGCGACAGGTTCAGACGAGGAAAAGCAGAAAGCCGCCGCCGAGAAACCAATTCCTCAATCCCGGATCTCCAGTCTCCTCCAGAAAGTTGCAGCGAGCTATGACTGCAATATCGTTGAGAGCACGACGAGTTGGCTCTTTGAGAGGAATGAGATAGAAGGGAAGAAGAAGATAGTTATAGCTCCCGGCGAAGGCGTGAAAGGCGAGGGCATTCCCGATGTGGGGGAAGTTTGGGGGGTGGAGGTTGGGGTGAGTGCGGGAACTGGCAAGGTCAAGACGCTCGAAAACCGGCCAACGCTACACCGACGTACGACAACTACATATGCGCTGAAGCGCCCAACGGCGCGGCAGATTTTGTCCGAGATAAAGCAAAAGTTCGGTACTTTTCCGTTCAGCCTTCGGCAACTTGAAGATGAGAGAGCAGCAAAGATGGGTGTTGTAGAGTGCGTTCGCGGGAATGTCTTGCGGCAATACGAGGTGGTGGGTGACAAGGACGGCGAAGCCGTAGCGAGGTTGTTCAGTACTATTGGTGAGCACCGCCCATTGAGATTTCTTGTTCTGGCGTGTTGAGGTGTCATTTCGAACCACTGGGTTGCTATATGCATTTCTGCAAGCAGGACCACCCCCCCCCCCCCCAAAAAAAAGAAAAGGCTAAATTACAGTCGTATAGCTATCACGAAGAATGGCCTTAGTCGCCTTGCCGCTCCACCCGTGCCGGACCTAGATAGGTACAAGACACAGAAGAAGATCACTGACGAAGAGATCCTCAAAATTCTTGAGCGACCGCTATCAAAGGCTGGGGGTAGCAAAAACAAGAACAAAAAGAAGAAGAAGAAGCCTGCAGCCAAGAAAGCCGCTCAAGAAGAAGAGGAAGAGAGCAGTGATGAAGAATAAAGGCACCAGGTTTGACTGCGCTCGCAGGGTAGCAGCTACCCGCCATGGCAGTGCGTCGGCTTCCAATGTCATAGATTGGAGGGCTGTCATGTGCTAGGGCTTAAGGCTGGCAGCATCGCCCTCCATCCCACAGCTATTAAATCTACTTTGCGCTAGAGACGTTCTGGGTTCGTTCACTTTTGCCCTTACTTTTTTAAAAAAAAAAAAAAAAATTGAGCTTGCGCCTTTACGCAATGAATAAGCAGTAAACTTGAATCTTCAATATTAGGGGGCGCGGCACAAGAGCGTTAGAGATGCAAAGATAAATACACCGGATGCTCATTCGCGACCCAAGTGATATCAAGGCCGAAAGCAGTTGGGTTGTTAGGGGTGGGGCGGCGCCGCCAAAAAGAGACGAAACTGGTTATTCGTAGCGCAACAACGGTGAGCATTTGAAATCCGATGTGAGTCAGGGGTTGTGCCCTATTGAGCTTATTAGCCACAAATTCCTGTTCGCCACGTACCGAGAGGTTCGTTAACACATATATCAGCTTGGGCGTAGGCTTTGAGAAGGCTTTTCGGCATTATCAATCTCATAGCGCATTCCCCTACTGGAGCCCCCTTCGGTACTCGGGGTTAGGGTTTGCCAATGAATCTCAAACACTGGGAAACAGGTATCCTTTATTAAATACGGAGGAGAGTAAAAGTAATCTGTCTCGATTTTGGGGCCCTTTTTTACATCGTGCTTGTGATTTAGAGAGGGTCTTTTTCATTCACTCTCCGGTCTTGCCAGGGGCAACCGAAAAGCCGTGAGGCGGGTTTCTCGCTCTGCAAATCGCTTACACCAACCACAACCTTTACTTACAACCCCCCCGAAAGACGCGACTTTCGACCGCGACATCGCTGCATAAGCTTGTCAGGTATCGTAAAGCTTCTAATGTAATTCTATTAACATCTTATTAGTGTTCAAGGCTAACTTATTCTCAGTACAGATCTTTCTAGGGGCAGGCGGCTCTGGACGTCACAATGTCGTCCACGAGGCCGACCCGCAAGTCCTCTCGAAGATCGAGTCCGCACCGGAACGCGGGCGACTCGCCGTCCTCCGCCGCGGTCGAGCCGGAAAAGAAGAAGGAGCAGACTCTTCTCGATAGTTGGGTGGAGCCGCCACTCCGGACACCAGCTCCGAGCTTTGAGGATCACAAAGGCCTCGAACGGCATGGAGTCTTGGAGTACATGGCCCCTCTTGGGACGCTGCCTAGTGCGAAGGTCAAAGCGAGGATTAAAGCAGAGCCTCCGAGGCGTGTTACACAGGTCAAGAATGGGGATTCTTCGGCGCCAAGGGACCGACCTTCTACGCCAGAGGCTACGTCGACACCGGCTCTAGGTACTCGGAGATCCGAGTCACGGAAAGTAGAGGATCGGACGCCGAAGACTCCCTTGCCACGGCAACAGCTCAGCGAGAAATCGGCTATATCAGCCTCCAAAGCCTTGACAAGATCATCCGGCAAGGGAGCGAACGGTCATAGTTTGGTTCAAGAGACGCCAACGACGACACTCACGCCGCATCGAAAAGAGAGGTTAAAAGAGATAGTTGAACAGGCTCATAATAGAGCCGTTGAGGTTGGGCAACCCGATATTGGATTCGCGCTCAAGCAGCACTACGAGGATAGTTTGAGGGACTCAAATCTGGCGGATCAGCTCGAGGCCGTCCTCTACAAAACCTCAACGCCTGAGCAAACCGCGGGTTTTCAAGCGTACATCAAAAAAGCCAAAAAGCTATACAAAGTACAACCTGCGTTTACGAACGGCACTCGGCGATCCTCAGAACTAGGCGGGGGCAATTCCTTTAAGGCGGTGTCGAAGTCGCCCTCCAAAAGCACTCGCTCGGGTGCGGCGAGCGGCACCAGAAATAACGTGAGCAAGCTGGAAGCGACGGAGCCGAAAGCCTCGAAAATTTCAAACTCATTGAAAAAGGAGATAAAAGTCAAAGGAAAGCAAGCCGAACGGAACGCCATGTCCGGAAAAGACGATTATGTTTTGACTCGGTCAAAGAGCAGTTCTAGCTCGTTGTCATCACTTTCTTCCTCGCTGGATGAAAACTTTGTCCCCCCTTCAATGGAAGGGAACCACGCCAACTCTACCGAGACCCCTGCAGCTAACCTGCCAATGAACAACTCGAAATCAAAAACATCATTCGGCCCCAAATTACACACCTTTCTAACTTCGAATATCTCAACGGGCGTCAACGGTCGCAAGAGATCCTCTAGTTCAGCCGGTCCGGCACAAGATGACACCGATGTCGCCCCGCCCACGAAGCGCCAGAGGGTAACTAGGTCGTTTGATGACGTTGAAATCCAAGAGAGCGATACTCGTGGCAGCTCGACCGTCAGGGACTCATTACCGAATCAGTCTTCCGTCCTGAGGTCTCAACTTGCATTGCCGGTTATTGCGCCGGCCTACCCTACGCGACTGAGAGACGGTGCTGCGAGGATACGTTTCCTGAGAGATGACGAAGAGGACGCCGTATCCTCACCGACATCAATCCCAGGCGATCTCTCTGTACCTGGTGGGGCCAGCACGGGTGGTCCATCAAGACCTAGCACCCCGCCTCTGTTTGGCCCTTTCTCGAAGAAGTCGAAAAAGGCAGCGCGAATAAAGATGTCGTAAGTACAAGTCATTTCCTTTGTACCGCATGGTGCTCAGTATTTTTACCGTCATGATTTTAAAGCGCGCGTGTTTGCGTTCTGAATTTTTTTTCTCGTCCCGACGACTCTTATCTCTCTTGGTTTCTTTTGGTTTCTTCACTAGGATACGGTTGTGTCGGGCCCCAAGTCACCTGCCACAACTACCAGGCCAAATTTCATCAACTTTGACGATGAGAAGCGGGCTGACTATCCGTGCGCGAAAGCAGGCCTTTTAAGAAGAAATCCGGAGTGATTGCTGGGATTGCTCGCGAACGTAATAGCCCGGTCGGCTACGGAAGCATGCCTGACCACAGAGAGGTGAGACCCATCCTACATGAAATATGTGCTGCGTCCTATCGCGCCTCACCCCCTCCCCCAAACCATCGATATTGCCTGCTAGCATGGGCGTACGGTCCTCGAGGCAGCTCCGTGCGGCTCTTTGGGATTCCGCGAGATTGGAAAAGCTAACGTGGCTCTTCTAGGACGAAAATGATGACGTCTGCTCTGCGTGTGGTGGCCAGGGTACACTTCTCTGCTGCGATGGATGTACTAGCTCGTTCCATTTTACTTGCGTTGATCCACCTATGGAGCAAGAAGATTTGAAGGATGATGAGTCATGGTACTGTTGCATCTGCATCTCCAGGAGGGATCCTCCCCATAGACAGCCGAGGGGCGTCTTCGCTTCGCTGTTGGATAGCCTCGAAAAGAAAAACCCCATGTCTTTCAACCTGCCGAAAGACTTGAGGGAATACTTCGAAGGCGTCAAAACTGGCGATGAGGGGGAATACGAGGAGGCTGTTACACAGAAGTCCAGGTATGGCTCAGGCGAACCGCGTGCAATTCTAGCTTACCGCGCGTCCTAACCAATCTAATTGCTTTACTTACTCTTTCTCAGGACTCGCGGAGGCTATGAGGAAGAGCCTGATTTACTAAAGCTGAAGGACACAAAGGGGAAGGTAGTCTTGTGCTTCCGCTGCGGCAAGTCTGCGATAAATGGCCAAAAGATTATCCCTTGCGATTTCTGTAGTCTACACTGGCACCTCGATTGCCTCGACCCTCCACTGGCCAATCCACCTCCGAGGGCGCCCAACGGCAAACCGAAACACAATTGGATGTGCCCTAATCACGTTGATCACGAGCTTCTGGCAGTTGATCCGTCTGCGAAGGCGTATGGAAGGCTGCATTCGTGCAACGGCGGTCTCAGGACCCACAAAGTGCGGAGGCCAAAGAACGCCAGGATCGTCGACACGCACCTCCGTCGGGGTTTCGCCAACAATGGGCTAATCGAGATAGAGAACGACCCAAGCGATGAGGAGGAGAACCAGTTCTTCCAGCAGAATCACTTTGGGATAGTCTACCGCCTGCCAGAAAATGGAATCAAGTTGGATTTCATTTCAAAGGTTAGAAGGTTAGCCGAACGAATACCGTTACCTTCCTTCACGCCGGCGTACTAACTTTTTTGTCTTCAGCATGCGTGAGAGGGAAACTCGTGCTCAACAGGGCCAGACGCACAGTAGCGCCTCCTCGCAAGCGGCAGAGCCTACCCATAGCCATTCGGCATCAACGCAGGGATCTGGGATCGTACGGCAAGACATTGATCCCGCGGGTGCGCAATTGCAGAGGGAGTTTGACAAGAGGCCGGCCGTGGAGCAAGCGGCCATAATGAACTTGATTCATTTTTCCCAGATGGACTCGAACGCCGACCTCGATATCAACCCGGATAAACTCGGAGCCCTTATAGAGATGCTCATCGTAAGTGCATATGTCGTTTGTTTCTCCTATCCGGTAACCTCTCCCGCGATGTTGACCGGTCGATAGGCTGAAGCTCCGCCCGAAGTGAGGGCGATGTACGGCGAGGGCGGACCTGGAAGTTCGATAATCCCGCCTTCTCCCCCGTCTTCGGATTCTCGGCCCGACCAAATGGATGGTTGTCTTCCGTTTGAAGGGAGAGACATGTTGTTGATGGTTCAGGAGCTTATCCGCCGGCGCTTAGAGTCTACTTCCACGATTGGGTGAAGGGAAACTTTGCCTGCCTATCGTAACGACCACGAAAAATACGATGATAGCTCAACGGGTTGCGTTCTTGTAGCATTGGCTGTGTTGGCTTCGCGAGCCACAAGATGGCTGCAAGGGCTACGACGTCCGCCACCGGGAAATCGCCGCCTGATCTTTCTTTCGTGGTTGGTCGTCTTAACCTTTTCTCTCCCTCACTTTTTGGTCCTTGCACGCATGGGGTCGTCGGGCCAGATATGTGGTGCGGGGGTCCTTATACATATTCACTACGGGTGTTAAGGTTGTGCTTGGAACCGCTCTGACTTTTCTCTCACGTATCCAACACCCCCCCCCCCCCCCAACATGGGAGAGTTGGCGATGGGGTGGGCTAGTTTTCTCTTTTTTTTTTTTAATCGCCCGTGTATTTCCCGTCGACTGTTTTTTATCTTCCGCGTACTCCCCCACCGCTGCAGCCAAAAAAAAAAAATCGCCATTGCTTTGCGCGGTTGTGCAGTTTTTTCCGCACGGCCATAAAACGATTTATGGGGGTGATGGAGAGAAGAGAAGAGGGATTAGGGAAAGGGAAAATAACCGAATACAAAATTTTTTTTTTTTTTTTTTTGTTTTTGCAGCATTTGAGCGTCTCTCTCTAACAAACCAAACCTCTTTCCAAACCCTTAGAAAAATTTGGAAGGAAACACTTGCATTCTTGTTTTCTCTCTCTCTCTCTCTCTCTCTCTCTCTCACTATAACTCCACCGCGCCCCCTTTGGGGGGGGGCCCCAGTTGCGCCCTGTACATTACCACTTAACCAAGAAACTACACACACACAAACGCACCACATACAGAAGGAAGACCTCCCCCCTCCCCCCCCACCGCAAAAAAAAAAACTTTAAACCGCTGGGGGCATTCCTTTCCCCCCCGGGAAACTGGGGTGCCTGGCGCGTCGTCATAATAAACCCCCCCCCCCCCCCCCCCCCCCGGGGACAGAAAGGAAGCAGCGTCCGCGCCCCCGCATCGCTTTGCGGCATCCGGCTGCCGTTTCCCGCGACGACACCGTCCCCCCCGGGGGGCAAGGGGGCGCGTGCGTGCGTGCGTGTGTGCCGGGGGGCGCGGGCCCGTTGTCGGAAAGCGGGACGGCGGATACTTCCTGGTTGGTCAGCTTCGCCGCGGCCTCGGGCGAATCGATGCCCGCGAGCTGCGTCACGATGCTCTCGCCGTGCCGGCGCGAGCGCGTGACGGCGAAGTCACGGCCGCCGATGACGAGCGTCTTCGCCTTGAGCAGCGTCTGCGCGTCGGCTGAATACGGATAGAGGTGCAGCGTGCCGGTCAGGCCGTAGGGACGGCCGACCTTGGCGAGTGCGACGAGTCCTGGGGCAGCGGCAGGAGCGGGAGTGGCGGCGTTGGCCGCGCGCTCCGGGGTGCCGGGTTCGGGCGGGGTAGCGATGCTCATGATGCGGCGCGAAGACCGCAGATCATCGCCACGGGCTGCGCGAACTAGGCGGCGGCTGCGGCGCGCTTCGCGAGGCCCTTGGCCAGGCGATCCACGGTGTCGGACATTTGCGCGCCCTTGCTCACCCAGTGCGTCAGACGCTCCTGAGCGATGCGGACGTT
>JAGHQL010000210.1:0-42146 GCA_020080175.1 Glutinoglossum americanum | reverse complement strand
GTGGACGTTGGATACTCATCATCTAAATCCTCAGTAGTTGTCGGGGCCTCTGTAGTGGACGTTGGATACTCGTCTAAATCCTCAGTAGTAGTCGGGGCCTCTGTAGTAGATGGATACTCGTCATCCAAATCTTCAGTAGTTGTCGGGGCCTCTGTGGACGTTGGATACTCATCATCTAAATCCTCAGTAGTTGTCGGGGCCTCTGTAGTGGACGTTGGATACTCGTCTAAATCCTCAGTAGTTGTCGGGGCCTCTGTAGTAGATGGATATTCATCATCCAAATCCTCAGTAGTAGTTGGGACCTCTGTGGATGTTGGATACTCGTCATCCAAATCCTCAGTAGTTGTGGGGGCCTCTGTAGTAGACGTTGGATACTCGTCATCCAAATCTTCAGTAGTTGTCGGGGCCTCTGTAGTGGACGTTGGATACTCGTCATCTAAATCTTCAGTGGTTGTCGGGGCCTCTGTAGTAGACGTTGGATACTCGTCATCCAAATCTTCAGTAGTTGTCGGGGCCTCTGTAGTGGACGTTGGATACTCGTCATCTAAATCTTCAGTGGTTGTCGGGGCCTCTGTAGTAGACGTTGGATACTCGTCATCCAAATCTTCAGTAGTTGTCGGGGCCTCCGTAGTAGATGTTGGATATTCGTCATCAGAATCCTCAGTAGTTGTCGTGGATGTTGGATATTCGTCAGAATCCTCTGTGGTTGTCGGGGCCTCCGTGGACGCTGGATATTCGTCATCGGAATCCTCAGTAGTTGTCGGGGCTTCTGCGGACGTTGTATATTCGTCGGAATCCTCTGTGGTTGTCGGGGCCTCCGTGGATGTTGGGTATTCGTCATCAGAATCCTCAGTAGTCGTAGGGGCCTCCGTAGACGTAACATGTGCAGTGGTTGTCGGACTCGAGATATAGTGTACCGAATGTGTAGATGTTGTACACGAGGCGGCTGTCGTGGTAGAGACATGATAACCCTAGGAGGAAAAGAGACATGTTAACCTCGCACCCTAATCCGTTAATGAGAACCCAGGAGGCACTGTACCGGATGTGTAGATGTCGTACTCGAGGTGGTCCTTGTACTCGAGGTAGAGACGTGATAACCCTAGGAGGAAAGAGACATGTTAATCTCGCACCCTAATCCGTAAATGAAAACCCAGGATGCACTGCACTGTACCGGATGTGTAGATGTCGTACTCGAGGTGGTCCTTGTACTCGAGGTAGAGACGTGATAACCCTAGGAGGAAAGAGACATGTTAATCTCGCACCCTAATCCGTAAATGAAAACCCAGGATGCACTGCACTGTACCGGATGTGTAGATGTCGTACTCGAGGTAGTCGTCGTAGTCGTATGACCCTGACCCTGACCCTAATTGAAAAAGGCTTGTCAACGCCACATCCTAATCCGCCGGTAGGGACCTGAGAGATAACATACCCCATTGAATGGGTTGGGCACCGGGCTCGCAAAAGCACTAATGAAGAAAGAAAATAAGCATAGGAATATGGCTAAAGCCATGAACGATGGAGGCTGTCGCAGCATGGTTACTGAAAATTAAGTACGGGATAATCCTAAAAAGAATGGACGGCCAAAGCCGGAAAAACGAGCGTGGTATGGACAATGCCCGTCAACGAGTGTACGCAGAAGATAGTTCTGCTGAAATGAGTGATAAGGATCGTGAGGAAGAGAGAGAAGGAGAGGGAAAAATACGAGTGCCTGGGAGAATGAGAAGGCACCCGGCCGCGAGAGCGGAAACGCTAGACGGAGCATGCCCATTCGGTTATACGAGGTGCGGACTATGGAAAACATGATGGTACCTACTCCGACACAATGGCCCCAGCCAAAGGAATAAATGCTAATATCATAGCACGCACAGGGCCATCATCCCTATCCGTTCCTCCAAGCCATCGCTATTATGCCATTTTAAAGCCATTTTAGCTAAGTGCGTCGAGAAGAATAAAGCTATAGAGTATTGCATCTCCATCAATTGTAAATGCAGAGCGATGTTCATTCTTTGTGCAACCCTGATCCGGAGGTTGGGTGCACGGTGGGACAAGATGTGGATATCGGCGTCCAGAAGTCGGCGCCATGCCCGATTTGAGCAGAAATGTCAAGAGTGTGCAACGGCTGAAGGCTTGGCCGGCCAGGGTACGAGTAGCTTGTCTGCGAAGGCCAGAATGATATGATTGCTGTGGCTTGACGGAATTGTCCGGAGGCATCCCGAAGCCCGAAAAAGCTTGATGAGCGGGTGATGTGCACTCTGCGATTGGAGTTGCTGTTGGTTCGGCAGAGGAAAGGTAATCTCTCGTACCTGAGTTAAACCCCTTTAGGGAAGCCTAGCGCAGTAACTTTACTCTCCACCAGCTCGCGACGTTACAATGCATGAGCGCCCGGAAATAGCTGTTATTATGCCCAGCCGAGGAGAACTGCCACGCACTTTGTATGCATCTTACCTCGAGAGAGCGGCACGATGGCATTTCCCCTGTCACAAGCAGATTGATCAGGCAAATTGGTGGAGCGGAGTCGCAGCTCGTGCACATATGCCGCGGAGCTGTTCTGAACAAAGGATAAGTTATTGCTCGTGGCTCTAGGAAATATAGTAGCCAACCTTACTTTAGGGGTTATGGAGTAACCAGAGGAACATCATAGCCGACACGCTTTTCGAGAAAGTCACACCATCCGTCAACCAGGCACCTAAACCAGACCTCACATCAAGCCCCGTTCAGATGCTTGTCTCCTAAAGTAAAAGCAAATTCAATAAAAAAAAGCCAGTCGCGCCCCTTAGTATCAGAGTTCGGTTGGAAGACAGTGCGCCCGAAAATCGGTGCCTGGACCCCAACGTGATAAATGAAGGAAAACGGGTCGAGAGAAACGGAGCCAACAGCGGTAAAAGGGCGCCTCACCCCGTTTTAAACGGTGAGCTAGGCGAGCCCCAGAGCAACTCTTCTTCCTGATGACAGCAACGTAATGTATTTAACCTTGGCATGTCGCTCCCAATGAATGCACCTAATTCCGCCGAGGAACTGTCGCCATACAAGCTAATGCGTAGAATATTCCGACTTTGTAAGCTGCGCATGCCGAGGAATGACCCCCAATGACTATTGGACGTACCCTAGAGGATATAAAGAGAGTTTAAAGCCACACCAAGCTCAAGACTTTCGACACATAACGTTTACTTTGTGGTTCTTGGATTCAGCCATAAGCGAGACGCTAGGCCTTGCGGCTCACGAACCAACGGGAGATGCCGCAACGCGTCCCCCACCAACCGTCCGCGTCCAACTACATCATGTACCCCAAGGTCCAAATGTGAATCCCGGAGAGGCTGAAGACCCCACAATCTAGAGATGCCGCGTTTTCTCACTCCTTCGAAGATCGGCCTCCTTGCATTGGTTGTTCTCTACGCCGACAGCGTCCTCCCTACCAAGTCTACCGTACCTTTTCTAACTTTCCTCGTCAAATATATCCTCCCTCCAGACACGTCCAGTACCAGCGATGGCTCCTCGGCCTTGTCTTCAGCTTCTTCGGCAAGCAAGCCAGTTAGCTCGGTCATCTTGTTGGAGGATTTTCAGGAGGCCCTCATCATTCATCAGTCTATCATCCCTGGCCGTAATATGTGGGATCTCTTCCTTAAGAAGCTATGGGAAATCAATTCTCTCGATGCACTGTTCCTTTTCTTTGAGGGACTACCCGCAATGATAGCCAAGACACGTCAGGAGAAGGAACAGGATATAGAACAAGGGCTTCCACCACAAGACACCAACAAGATGCTTCTCTCTCGCGCCTCACCCATGGGCAACTTCGTCCGTCGTTCGCATCTCGAGTTCACTAGATTGCAATTTCACGATTCGAAAGCATTGTGGGAGAGTTTGGTGAGTTTCCGCAACGAAACGCTATCGGAGTGGAAGAGGAGAAACTCGACCGCCGGGGAAACTAGCTTCGATGTCAATCTGAAAGACAGCGGACTCAAATGGGAGGACCAATTGACAACCATCGTCTATGAGAAGCTGAAGTTGGCCGATGAGGGGAAGAGCAAGGTTGAGGGACCAACCGGGTTAGTGAGCACTGACGATGTTGAGAGACTGTTGGAGTTTCAAGTTGAAGAAATGCAAAGTATGTTATTCCCTCATTAACGGATACAGGTAGAAGGACTAAGTTAACGATGCCGCTCAGAGATGGGTAACAGGATACCAGGTGAGATTAAAAAACAGCTACGAACTATGCTAGATAGCGGAGTCACGGTCCCGAGTCTTTCACAATACGTGAAGTAGATACCCATTTATGCTCGGTCATACTCGTAAAGACAGCTACCTAACTACTCTCATAGGTTCCTTGACGCTTGGCGCGCTGGCGATTATCCTACCTCTTTCGAGAGCCTTCACCGTTACTTCGATTACACTATGCACAATCGAGATCGCACCTTCTACCAATATGCTCTCCTAAATCTCGCAATCCTGCAGGCAGATTTCGGTTGCTATAGCGAAGCTCTTGCTGCTATGCGAGAGACGATTGCTACCGCCAGAGAGAACAAGGATCTGGGCTGTCTGAACTTCAGCTTGAGCTGGCTGTATCATTTCGGGAAAGTCCACCCGGGTGAGGTGAACCAAGACACAAAGGGAGGTATGATGGGTGTCGAGCGGGAGGGACTAGCTTTTCTAAAGGCCAAGGCTAAGGAGAATGGGATGTGGAGTTTGATGGCCACATCACTCTTAAGTGAAGCCAGGATGATAATGGCCAACGTGAGTTTCCGTCTGACTCCTATCGAAAGGAGAAGGTTAATCCACGAGACTAACACTGTCTATTGGAGCATAAGGGCGAAAATCTGGCAAAAGCCTTTGAGAATATCTCGCAGAGCTCTCATCTAAGCGTTGTGAAAGGCGTCACCAATGTGATTGGATCTCAGGTTTTGTTAAAGTCTTCGCTCTGGAGCCGCCTAGGTCAGTTAGCCATCGCGCCACACTTGGGCAATACTGAAACTAATCTGGTCTTTATCCCCCAGGAGTCAGCCCTCTCGCGCTTGATGAATGCGAAACTTTCCTCGTATGCAATGCTTCTAACGCCCCTATAGACGATATTGTGAAGGTTACTTGCCGAATCGCATTCTTAGTAAGACAACTATCCCCTAGTAGATTGGCGTGTGTCTTACAGCTACAGATGACCCTGAAGGGTCGCTACGATGATGCAATGGCGAAACTCGACGAAATAGAGGTAGAGGACATGAAAAATCTCAGAATATATCAATACTGGACCACCTTCTCCGGTCTCCTCAAGCTCAAGCGCCAGCTTCACCGGTAGGCTCTTATCTCAAATCAATCATCGGTTTCTCTCGCAACGCTCATTTCAATTTAGGGGCAACTTTGATGCTGCAACAGAATTCCTCTCGCAACTCCTTACTGCTCCATCTGTGGATCCCGACGTCTCATTTGAGCTAACTCTATTGAGATACGATCTACTCATCCGTCGATCCGACTATAGTGGCGCTCTGGCTCTCCTAGAAAAAACATTCAAGGAACTTGAGGAAGGACCTGCGGATATCCATCAGCGCATCCGTCTCATGACTCTGAAGGCGCAACTTTTTGATAAATGCGGCCGAACGCAGAAGGGCTGGTCGATTGCCGTTAGAGCCATGAGCATTGCCAAGCGTGCTAAGAACCTTTCAGCGCTGTATGCTGCAGTTGGTGCGGTCTCAAAGTGCCTGGTGGAGTTTAAAGAATGCGACGCTGCATGGAAACTTATGGATAGCATAATGCCCCAAGTGAGTTAGCTTCTTCCCTTCCCTCCCTCGCTGGGTTCGATGGTGGCAGCCGCTACTAACAATTAGTACTGTACTAGATACACGAGTGCGAAGACGCATATTTAATTGGTCAGAGCTACTCTTGTTTCATTGATGCCACAATGGGTCTTGCCGGCGAGGCAGGCCACGGCAGTATCAAACGTACAGAATACATAACCAAAGCGCAAGATCTCCTTGATAAGGCCTTTGCTGGTACGTCTACTATCCAATACCCCATCCCATTTTCCGGCAACCCTATAATCTTTCCCACCCTTCTTTGAGAAGTGAACCATATATCTAACACGCATCATTGCTCTCTCAGAATTCTCCCACGCTGAGGACATCTCCGGCATGCTCGAGGTGCTCATGAAGAAATCCACTGCCTATAAGATGTCTGGGGATCTAGTTCTGTGCAACGAGTATGCGTTAAAGTATGTGGCTCTGGACGAGAGATGGGACAGGGAGGGAGAAGTCGAGAGCCAATGGGGAAGAGGAGCAATGGTTAACTCATAGATTCACGAACCTTATTTCCAGGGGGAAGGGGGAAAAGCGAGTAGAATACGGGGACTAAGCTTGCTTTCATTAACTAAAGATATCCCGGCGGTCTGCAGGTCTGGCGCATATTGCGGCTTCTTTCCTTTTCAATGCCGATGATGGTATTAGAAACTTAGATCGGGCTCTGCGTTTGCTCTCTTCAACTAGTTACTGAGGGGGTGGGGGGATATATAAAAATGGTGATACCTCGTTTCCCGAGTCCCGTGCTCTCTGGCTTCCTTGCTTCGTTCCACGGATCGCGCGTTGTGCGTGTTAGTGCTGTAAAATAAAGAACCAGGAGAGCTCATAATACGTGCGACAAAGAGGAATTTCCATGTCTCCCACATCGAGAAATATCAATCTAACATACATACATATACATAAGAGCAACTGTCCGATCAAATAGGGCATCCCCGCATGAATAAACGATGTGGCATACGCTCGGTTTGTAGCATCGTTGGCAATGCTTCTTCGCCAAGCGGAATTATAGAACCTTCCCCAAATTGATCCAACGACTAGATCTGAGGCGTTTCTACTCTAATTACATCGGATATGTGGGATTGACCGCTGGTAGAGACGGCGCCCTGCTCCATGCGGAAGTGCAAACTAAGGGTCTATTCTATATATATTGGCTCGCCTTTGCTGGCGGGACCTGCTGCAACCTTCGTAACGGCTACTCAAACCGTGGCTTGGCCATAACGTCAATTTACCACCCTGCGCCCAGTACCACCCTACCGCCGTTTCCCATACAAATTTTCGACTTATCACAACAAGCACTATACTAAACAGCAATATCGCTTCCAACATTAAATATATGTGCATTTATCCAGTATATCTGTAAATTATTTAATTTTGGATAAATGTGGGTAGATTTATAAGACCTTCGAATTAAGTACCTTTTTGCTGTAACTGGTAAGCGAGGTACTTGCGCGCGTGGGATGGTACTGGGCGCAGGGTGGTAAATTACCGTTATAGTGAACCGCTTTTTGCTCATGAGGGCCTCACCTGGCTGGCGCCGCTTTAAGTGGTGGGCTGGGTGATGATGCTCACCCTAAGCTCGTGTGAGCGCATCCCACCACTTTCACCTTCACACTCCGTCTGTACACGCGCATAAACTCTCGTATAAAGGACGTCCGGTTCCCTTCCCACCCGACTGGGTTACGCTACTTACATAGTAGGAAGGTTTCACGATGGCGCTTCATTCAACGAAAACTCAGTTCAAATTCGCTCTCAAAGCACACGTACTACTTCTACAGAGATACAGGGCATAAGTTTTATTGATACACCCGGAAAACCACCAGTGTCGCTCAACGAAAATTCAGCCTCAATATATTCGATTACTGAAAATTGGGCTGGCATATTCTCCAGACTATCATTTACCTTACGGAGCCTTTCACGGAAATTGATTAAGTCTTCACTGAGTTGAGTCGATTCGAAAGCACTATTGCATCATGTATGGACTGTTGAAGGTTATGCTCGATAGAGGTTAATGGCGGCTAGGCTTATGTAAACAATAGAATAGTGTATAGGGGTAAAATCAATTAAATTTCTCGCAACTACTGAATGCTAGCTATGTAGAAATGAAGTTATATAAGTAGTTGGCCGCTCTGCGGCCTCCATAGCCAGCCCGTGGCTACTCCGACTATCCTTCGGCCAGTCCGGAAGCATATCGGCCCTGCCGATATAAAACTTACTATAGCAGCTGCTCAGGGGTAACACTCAGCCCGTCACGGACACCCTTCAACTACTCAGGGGTGCCAACGAGGCGGTGCCTGAGCACCCCGCAACATGGACCAGCAAAACTAGCAATACTTTTGCCCTATAGACCTCCATATACTTCTGCATAAACGATTCTCAGTCCTCACCAACTCAATACAACCTGCTAGCTACACGCCTGTGTGGGAGCAAGAAACATGAGAGGCAGGACGACGGAGCAAGTTGGCAGGACGGTCATCTCAGCGCAAGCTGCCAGGTATCCTTTCCTCAGAATTGGACCCACGAAATGCGGTAGTTTCCAACTTCATAACTTGAGCTAGTCACCGCCCCAGACCGTCATTGTCCTGCCTGGCTAGGAGAATCAACGGCCTCCTTCGATAATGGCACGCAAGTTCCTCATGGCCAACGAAGGAGCGCCTTACCGCGATCTCGATCCGAATAATCCATGTTATGCCTTTCGCAAGCAACCCTACTTCTTCTATGGAACGTTGATGGACCCTGCTACCCTTGCTAGAGTCCTAGGTCGCCCGGATCAGCCTGTGCTGCGGCCCGCTAAAGTTATCGGATACCGATGCATGATGTGGGGTCCATACCCAGCTCTCATTGACGATCGTTCAGGCGCGACCGTTCATGGCGTCGTTTACGAAATCCAATCACCAGAGGAGGTGAAGCTCTTGGAAGCCTATGAGACGAGGCGCGCTACATAAATACAGGTTGTTCTATTGCGCTGGAGGACAGCACAAAGGTTTCGGGCCGGACGTTCAAATGGTATGGTAAGAAGGATGATCTGGTGGGGGGTGCCCCTGGCCTAAAAGACTGGATTGCGTGGGAAATTTTGGGGCGCGGCTAGGAGGAGCCCAAATAGGCTTGTATCTACTCAGATCTGTACAGACAAGTCCATAAGAATTATGTCAGTTGCCGTGATGATCTGGAATGGGCAGGCTCGCTGGTGGAGTACAGCCTCGACTTCTCGTGAGCTATTGAATCTCTAAAATTGCGACTCACCTGACGTACTGCAACCCGTTCGACCGCAGCTAAATACCCCCTTAACTCACCTCGGTATTGCTGATGACCATAAAACCGTCTAGTGATCGATAGTGTGTTGCCCGGTGAGTACATTTCGGCCTCCCTCTAGGGGTCTAGGCTGTGTGACAGGTTGAGAAGAGGTCCTCTAGCATGGTCCTCCTAGCCGAGGAAAGGGTCAATAGAATCTTGAGAAAGGATGTTGTTGGGGGTAAAATACATTAGTATGTAGATTGGTGTCCGTCGTTCGTGCCTCTGTGAGCTGGAAAAGTCATGATGCTTTGATAGGAAAATTCAAGGCAAGTGAGCAAGCACGGCAGGGGGAAGAAGCACCATGGACGACCCTCGAAGCAATGGTGAAGCTTCCGCTCTCGTGACTCGGGTTTCTGCAACCATCAAGATCCTTACGTCCAAAGCTCACTTCAATTCTGCCAACTCTCACCACCTTGCACTATCACTGACCTGTCTCACAACAATGGTGACCTCCCCCACAGATGGAATGTTATCGGATGAGATCATGCCTTCTCTTTCCTAACTTGACACCACCTCTATGACCCTTGCCCATAGTTTTTGTCGAGGACCATGCTAGAAATGAGGATCCTTCATCTGAGTTGACATTGAAGGTTTGCTCACGTGTCTCGAACACTAGTCAAGATAAGAAGTTCGCCACCTTCGCTTCTATCCAGTTTGAGCGACACCGTCCTACCTAAGGCTTTTCATTGGCTATGAACTACACTCAGCTCGCGCAAATGAGGCTACTATTTTGCTCATCTCTTGCAGGAATGGGGATGGCACGCAGCGCCCAGACTATTGCTGCACCACTACAACCTATCATGGCACCGTCTGTGAAGAAGCAATAACAAGAATCAAAAGTCAGCGGTAGAAAGAAAGACCTCTTGAATGCCCCACTTCACAGGGTCACATCGAGAGCCTCTAAGTTAGCCAGATTCCGGACTTGAAGCTCCAAGATTTCAAGAACCTGCTATCACCCTATCTCATAATTAGTATCCACCTCTAGCTCAAATGACGACAATCTTCACATACATTTTATTTCTGCTGTTGATGATTTACAGTGCTCTTGCGGCCCCCGACTCAGTGCGTATCATTTTCAGGAATGCACCCGGCTACACCGCTATGAATGCCTGCCAGCAGGATTGTGCTGCGGGACAAAATACCTACTCATGGCTGTATTCTGTTGGGACGATTTCGTGCTCGACCAAGGAATGTGTGTGCAGTGACCCCCAGACCATTGCCGACTTGCTGGATGAGTGCCTGAAAAAGGGTGGGGGCAGCTGCTGGACAGTCAATAATTACAATACGGTCATGAATTTCTTCAGCAAAGAGTGCAATCTCCAAGTCATTCTCAAAGTGGGTCGTATACCTCCAGCTGATCAGTATTGCGGACCTAACCTGATTCCCAGACAGATATCACAGAGAGCATTGTCTATTCTAAGACGTACACCACAACCACAGTTGCTTCTCTTCCCTCTCCCATAACACCTTCAACATTCATTACATCGCCTTCACACGGTTTCACCTCTCCCACAACACGTTCAACATTCACTATATCGCCTTCCGAGGGCTTTACCTCTCCTACAACAGCATCCAGCCGACCAACAGAGTCGGTCTCAGGTAAATCTGGGTTATCTAAGGGCGAAATTGCCGGGACCATTATTGGTTCCATAACTGGATTTTTCACAGTTATCGGCGTTATAATTCTCTTTCGTCGTCGTTGATTATCTTATCGGAGATATATTGGCGCATGACAAACTTGCTATTGCAATAGAGTGATATTCGTATTAATTGACACTGGTCATCCTAAATACTAATCCTAACATCCTTACCTCTATGAAAGAGAAAATAGTATTTCCTTAAGACAATAATACTTTTAATAATGAATATTACCAGTACTAATACGTTATCCAACGGTATTACTCAACAACTACCCACACCCCTATCTATTTCTGGAAAAGTCATTTTTAGAGATGGCCCTTTTAGTTGGAGTTATTTCGCCTGTTTTGGAGGAGCATGCTCTAGCCACCATTGAGCAAGAGCTTTGCCAGGGTCATTAGTACTGGTACCGCTCTATCAGAATCGATGACTTTTGCGGTATCACTACCAATTGGCAGAACGACCCCTGCGATGCCGCATTGGCACCTACGGGTATCTGCAAAACAGCTTAATGGTACCAGTACCATTGACCCTTGTGGCGCTTCATGGTACTAGTACCAAAACCCTTGCGATCGATGACCCTTGAGCTTGATCGTACCACCTTGCAGCAGCTTGATGGCACCAGTACCAATGTCCCCTTGCGGCACTTGATAGTACCAGTACCAATGTCCCTTGCAGTAGTTTGATGGTACCAGTACCAATGACCCTTGTGGCCAATTACTTTATCGCAAGGGTCACTGGTACTAGTACTGTAGAGCCCGGAAGTTGGCCTGGAATGGCTGTCCGGAGTGGCTCGGCGGAGCCGAGCAACGGGGTCTTGGCAGACCACCCCCTATATAGTTTCTCGCGTGTACGTACTTTAGCAATCATTCTACCTACAACCCAAGGAGTCGCTCCGAGCACTACAGTACCACCACCAGATTTAATTTGGTCGTGTTCTTGCGGTTCTAGCGAATCAAAGACATGGTAGATGCCTTGCTTACAGGTTCCCGGAATCAAGCAAGGCAACTATAAAAGTCATGATTTGTTTGTCTTGCTAATAGGGGGTATATTCTCTCCATCTCGATCTACTGGGAATCCAACGATATCCCGAAGGAACCATTTGTTAAACTCGCTACCTTTTATCCAGGCAAGGCTCCATTGTAGGATATTATTAGGTAGAAGTCACGGAAGAGGACACCGAGAAGAAGCAGATCGAAACCGTTGACTAGAATACAAAAACTCTCGTAGAGGAAGAACTCGAATCCGGGAGACCGAGTGGGAAAGACAGCAAGATGCTCGTCGCAGGTGAGTTTCCCGGCTGATTGTTCCAGCAATGCTAATATATTTTTGGAAATGTCTGGTACCGATGACGTTCAAGATGAGTTGCGTAGCTTTGTGCGAGATCATCTAGCGGATGGTATATAAGCTTGTTGGGACTTGATTATCAGCCTTGAAGAAGTACATAGAGTTAATGATATGACCTTATATTGTCTAATAACCATCATCCTATCTCGGAAATCTAGGCGTGATCAACATCTTGCTCCCAGACAGACCTCGTAGTGGTATCGCGAAGTAATATTGCCTACTGCCTGATACATGATTTTAGTTCTAGTCGAGTACGGATATGTACACCTCACAACGACAATTTGAGGCGGTCGCTTCGCAATTAGACGGATACTCTAAAATTGTCAGCATGTTGTATAAAGTAGCAATTATTAGGATACGGGAGAGACCATTAGGAAATACAAATCAGCTAAATATTTTAATGTACATTTAACAGTTACTCAACCAACGACCAAAACTTGCAACGGTGCAAGTTTCAGTAGGTCACTGGAATTAGTAGCAGCAGTTGACCCCATCCGCAGCGCCACCGGGATCAATTGCTGCTGGCTAACCCCATTCTTGACTTCGTCACTCCCTGCGAGAGCCCCCCGGACGTAAAACCGAGCAACGCTTCACAATCTGTCCGATAAACAAATCCGTTGACTAACTCGATGAATTCATGCTGGAGCTTTTCAGCTTCCTCAGACCGACCATTACGAGCATCAACGAGATGGATATGCCTGCGGTATTTCGCAAGGCCGGATATCGACTCTGGTGTTGATTTGAAAGCCAGCTCCTTGGATTGTACCAGATCGACATAGACGACATAAGCCTCAATGTGGATTATCTGGTAGTTGGAAATCGTCTCGACTAGCAGGTTGGGGTGCTTTTGGAGCTGAGAGCCAGGTTTCGACTGGAGCGTAAGAGAATAGAGCGTCCGTGTGGCATCCGGGGATGATAAGACCTTGGAGAGTGCCTTTTTCGAACGGATACTATCAACCCGGTCCTTCTTGTGAATGCCAATTTCTTTAAGCATTCTCCATAACCAAGGTGGGTCAGCCGTTGTTTCGAGGACTACTATAGCCGAAGATCGAGGTTTAAATGCCGCCGCCGTAGCAAGCAATATATGAGGCATCACAGCGACAATGGAAGGAAATAGGTTTGATGCGATGGTTCAAGAGCGAGGAAAATAATGGGAATTAAAGGCTGGCTGATGAATCCACATCCATCACTCCCACCGATATGTTGACTAGCCCGGAATATATGAGCCATTCCTAGCGCTCAGTGGCCTCGAGAGCCCAATGGAAGATGGGAGATCCGGGGTTTGGAACTAGCGCTGACCGATCGAGAGACTACCGATTAGCCGGGGCATGGAGACTTGGTGCCTGCTTTAATCGGGAGATTGGGGGGAGGGATCCCATGGGATGGTGCGGTGTTGAACACGGGACCAGAAAACGGATCACATATTGCCAAGGGATGGAAAGCTTGGGGTTTGAGATACTGAGCGATTATCTAGACCGTGTCCTTAATAACCAGCTGGCGGTAGACGATATGGGATTAAACATTCTTTGGCTAGAGCTGCGAGAATACACTAAGAGGGGGTCTATACCTGCTGGCCCGCAATCTACAGAAAAGAGGAAGGCCCACCTGAAGAGAAGAAAAGACTTTCTTATGAAGATCAAGTTAGAGGACTGGTTAGACCGGTTGCAAAAACGCCTCGGTCTTGATTAGCACATTGGTAGGAAAAGCCCATAATACATCTCAGAACAGCTAGTAACTTCTCATAAAAGCTAGGGAAAAGGCGGCATTCCTAAATATTCTCCAGATTTCCTAGTCTAAGAGAGTTTCGAGGAAACTGACTTCCGTAAATTCATGTATTTTAACGTATGCTTTGATTGAAATAAAAATAGTGAATGTGGGCTCACACACTTTACACGAAAAATAACACTCAAATGGATATATGGAAAGAGATCTGCCGTCAAGTAAACACCAATGTAGTAAGGGCCAGACGTCCGAATGGGTTCGCTCATTGACTGTTCCAACGAGAGTGGACCAGGTTCTGTATCCCTCGCCAAGAGGGTGTGTATCCACACCATCCAAGCCGCGTCCAGCTATCGTCTCATGCCGACCCCTGTCCTTTGGAGCGTCAGCCTGCCTTGCTTCGCAAAGCCAAACTCGATAACTTATATCCTGCAGGCTCGCATAAGTGGTTTTCTTCGCTGTTCGACTAGTCAGGCTGCGGGAGGGCAACCCCTGTCATGCTTTGATAAGGGATAATCAGTAACTCCACAATCTGCTAAGCATGCCGATAGGTTCCATATGTCGCGTCAAGGGGTTGACTCTGGTATAACTGTCTATCACTTGGGATCTAGGGTGTTCCATAAGCTAGGCTCATCTATGTCATTAAGGGAACAAACGAGTGTAGACAGACCTTTGTGGGTCTGCTTGCTGAACCGCACCAGCCACCCACCCCCCAACCGTACATATGCTCACACCGGTGGCATCTACACCGTGGGTAACCAGCGGATAGCGACGGCATTCTGTAAAGTGAGCCAACAAACCCACAGAATACCTCACAAGCAGCAGCATGACGGATAACCAAGATCGACAAAAAAAGGGGTAAAATAGGGACAAAAGATAATGTGATGCGTAGGATATACTATATGTTGTATGTGGTGTTTTGCGGAGAGGACGGTCTGCAGCGCTAGATCGCGATCGTATCTTTGGCCTAATTTTTTTTTTGGCACATGGGGCTGGGTAACTCAAAAGGCAGCTGAGCAGGTGGAGGCGCGAGTGCAGAGAGTGGTGTTATCTGCGCGCAGGCGTGGGAGCGTTCGGAGCCTCCGCACCGCGCACGCACTTCCTCAGAAGGCACATAAACTAAGTTAACTCACCTCTTTTCAACCCGGCAGCAACTTGGCGCAAGTAAACCTGACGCAGGAGCCCGTCAAGTTGAACCGGAACGTCCACGGGTTCGAATCCCGATAAGCGCAAAAAAAAAAAAAAGAAAAAAATGGGGGAAGGAGCAGGTGGAAAATAATACATGTAGGCAGATTACCCAAATAAATTAAAAAGTACGGAACTAACGGGCGTAGAATAAATAATATCAAACGGATAACAAACCAAGTCGGCAAAGGATGTAGGGGGGAAAACCCCGAACCTTTTTGCCCTCCTGGGGGAGGGTGATGGCTTTTTTTTTTTTGGAAAATGAAACGGGAAGATTTCCCCCACCTGGATGCGTACGGCGGATTCTATTGACAAGATGACAAGACAATAATAATAGCTACTGCAGGAGGTTTTACTTTACATGTGAGAGCACTGCGTTCCCCACACCGAAGCAACAGAACCAGCAGTTGTACCCTTGCACGGCAAGTAGTTCCCATCAATTGAATTCCCCTTCTGTGCATGCACGGCCCGTGGCAGAAACAAAATGAGCACGGGGGCGATTGCTATGCCGCGAGCCGGTAGTCCGCGTCACTTCTCCACAAGACACGCCAACAGAGTGGCCCATACCATAGTCGCTAGTTTCAGACACGGGGTGTGTCTTGCACCGGGTGAGCGTGACGTCCATGGGCCAGTAAGCTCTAACTACGGAGCTGTTTGAATGTTAGAGTGCCGGACCGCAAAACCGCACTCCGATACTGACCGACACAGAGTAGAGATCCCGCAACGCAAAAAAAAAAAATATTCCGAATACCAAGACCGAGGGTCCCCGGTCGTCTCCACAAACACGGAGGCAAGGTCCTCCGAGCGGCGGTCCATGTACGTCTTTTGTGTGGCGTCGGCGATGACACCCGTCGTCCCGCCCGAACCGCCCGTCGTTCGTTGGTGATGCCAACTTCGCGGCATCGGGGCAGATCTCGCGCGATCTCGGTTGTGTTGTGGCATCGGGGTGGTTGCTCCGTGGCTAGAGTTTGGGGGGGGGGTGCTCACGGCTCTGCCGCGGCTTCTTGTACATGTTGTATGAGAGTTTGTTGGGATGGGGGATGGGGTTCCTGAGTTGGCTGAGACTCTGGGCCTAGGAGCGTCTTTGCGAGGATGAGTTGGGGTTGTGAACTGGTGGTTCGTGTTAGTGAGGCTGTATAGGAGGAAGGCGAGACGGGGACCTACGTCATCTTGATCTCCATCGGCCTGTCGTGGTTGGGAGTGAGCCGGAAGGCGGTGTCCCGGTGAGACTGCTACGGAACCGAGTTGACCGGAGTATCCTCCAAACTGTTATGTTGGTGTATTCGACAAGATCTCGCGTATTGGTATCTGAGTAAATAAGACTAAAGGTTATGGGTATCCTATTCGGATAAAGTTCCTTTATGTTGTTCTTTTCTTTTTTTTTCCCCCGTCGAGAGAAGCCGTTCGAATATGGGTGGACGTCCACGAGCATGAACGTGGGGATTGTGGCCACACACTAAACCCAAACCGGACGCCATAAGCGACCCGATATTTGAGGATTGGGTCAACCTTGGGGACCCGTTGATTGATTATTGTGGGTTAGTGTACATGACCACCAGAAAAACTTTTTTCCCTCCGCTATGCAAAGGCACTAGTGTAACAAAGGAGAGAGTAGAGTAAACAAAATTAAGTTTCTCCATTAGGACCCCGCCGTGATATGCGGGGGAAAAGGGGTGCCTCGTGTCAAGGTTTCCACTATGATACATCTAATAACGCCAGCAGGTGCCCAAACCCGTAAGAGCAGCTCATTTTCGCCAGGTACACTCTTTTTGTGATGCGGATGCAGATTCCTTTTGGGAGGATTTCGTAGCCAAAAAAAAAGAAAAAGAAAAAGAAGCTATCATCTGATGGTGGGTGTATACATATCGATATGGTTCGTAAGGAGTCGGCTTGGGGGATTTCATGAGGGCGCGCCGAATAATCGGAGGATCATCTCATACCTGTAACGTAACTCGGCTTAGCATTTTGTGTCGCCTACCTGCCAGATGTGTGAGAGGGGAAGGGGTGCTCACATTCCGAACATGATAGCGGCTGACGGGACCACGCGAAGGAGATGTGGCGTTAAACCACCATACATGGAGACCAACCCCTCTTCCTTCCAGATAACTCGGAAGCATTGAAGGAGGCCGGTGTATTTTAGTTGGCCATTCTGGGTTGGCGCCTGGCGTAAGCGGGTTCGCGCGACCTGAGGATTTAGTTTGAGTCAGAGCAACAGGATACGTTCTGAAGGTACCATCAGAAATGGAAGGTACGCACCTCATGGGGATATGTAATCAACGCCGCAAAGAACTTGGCGCCGCCAGCCGCTCCAAGTTTCCCACCATAGCTGACCACATGGTCCCATGCTGTGCGGTCTCTCTCGCTTGCAATAAGCCGTTCCTCTCGCTTCACCAGGTATAGCTTCATCTGTTCATACAGCACCCACTGCAAAGTGCTCTCAGATACCCCTAAGTAGCTTGCGCTGAGTCCACGGTACAACCCCCGGATGCCTTCCTGGCGCAAAACTTGAACCGTACAGTCCAAGGAATTTTTGTAGAGACGCTGTGACGCAGCGGAGGTTGACGGCGACGACTTCTCCAAGGCTTGTGATTTATCCAGCTGGAGGCGTGTCTTGATAAGCCAAATTGGGTTTGTAGCTGTGCTAGTCACGATACCAGCAGTAGCCGCAGCACATAAATGAACCCAAGCCGATTCTTGGCCGTTATTGAAGTACGTCGAAATGATTCTCTTCCCATTCCCGTACGTGTAGAAGTTTATGGCACGGGCCGGAACGACACCCGTAAGGTTGGGCCCTAGTCCCTTGAAGAGGGCGCGCCAACCTTCAACGCGATGAATGGAAAAGAGAATCTGAAATGTTTCTTGGAAGTGGATTAAGGACTGGCGGGGAAGAGAGAGTGACGAGACGGGAGGCAGGTTACGGACAGTCCGGGCCGAGGCGAGTTGAGCTTTGTAGAAATCGGACTGGAGGCGGGTCTTCAGGACGTCGAGGGGGGAAGTAAGAAACGCGGCTGTCATTCCACCAACACTGTAATCCATCAGTTACTCTATTAGGAGAATGTAGTTTTCACGCGGGCGTAGAGGGCATACCCGCCAGCCACGAAATGAGCCCATGACTTTGCAACAGGAGATCCACGCGTCACTACCGGCGGTCGTGCGCCGATAAAAGATTCCGATACAGAATCTCCATTTTCTTTGGGTTGCAGCAGTGGGCTCTGGTGCAATAGTTGGGAATGAGAACTATTTCGAGTCTGCGGAAGGTTATGAGAGTTGGTAATTAAGGTCATGTATGGCAATAATGACTAGAGAGCACAATTGCTCTCTTATGGTGATCAGAGATGATGAGGGGCCGGAGGAGAAAGGCTCATCTAGCCGTTTTAAATGGCATCGTTCTGGTCATGATGAAAACGGGCTCATCAAAAAAAATTTCTTAATCAGGACTAGTGCGGCTCAGGGGCGCATTCACGTCGAGAGAGAATTCCCAAAGCGGAAAGCCGCGTCAGGTTCCCTGTGAAGGTCTCGTGAAAGTCCCCACTTTAGATGCGTTTCTTACCGAAAGTGCGCAATATGGTCTACCTGCAGTACTTGATAACCTTATTGATTAGCATTTGCGTCGATCTGGCGGTTTGGGCGACCCTGTCTAATGGTTTAGTTTGCTATGGGACGAGGCTCTTATTAGGGGACCTAGGACCACAAGGGAGATGTTTACCTACTGCGCGCGAAGAGGGTGCAAACGATTTGGGTGCGTATAATTTGCTAGGATATCGCGCGCGTCAACTGAGGAGCGCGCACGCCCATCGAAACGCTCTAGCCTTATAACCCGAATTTTGGGACTCCCGACTAGTAAGAGTTATTAGGGAATCATCCTGATGATTTTATAATTACTGGGCGCGGAGGAGGGGGCCGAGTTTCATACGCGGTTGCTCGCTGAGACCCTTGAAAGCACGGAGATGCTTTTGGAGGTCTGGGAGATTCAAAGAAATTGGGATAAATGATAACCCATTAATGAGGAGTATCGCCAGTATGGTGTTTTGCATTTTCGAGTTACAGCAATCGGGTACCGCTCTTCACAACAGAAAGCATGGATGAGAACCCAGATGCCCTTGAATCATCCCCCTTCGCCAGCTCTTTAGAAAGTGCAAGGTGGCCTGGAATGCATGACCAGCACTAAGATAGTGCAGCGTTTGCAATAGATAAAGGCTAACCCACGAATCGAAATGTACAAACCCAATTGCCCCCAGTTTAGATCGTGGTCTCGTACGGAACTGGTGTGATCGTCTCCGGCAAATTGCCCTTCATACTGACAGTATGCTCCCCTCGTGGCATAGCGGGTTGTCGTTTGAGATGAATGTGTGTACCATCGGCCTTTGCCTTCCGCTTCTTTTCGGCGTTCTCCTTAACACGTCGAACGAACTCATCCCGAGACCGTGAGTGCGAGACGTGCTCAATGCGGACATTGATGCGCTTCTCAATGTACCGGTTGCCCACTTTCTTGTAAATGATGACTCCGACTGCGCTCTTGGTGACGTTGTAGATGACGCCGGTCTTTCCGTGGTAAACTTTGTAAGGCATGCTGTTCCGAGTTAGCAACAGGTTCATATTTTTGCATCTTAAACTCCTCTATAGGGGGCACAGAATTTCAGGCCTAGGATAAAGTGCGTTGCAGCAAAAATTGGAATTGGAGTTACAGACCCTTTCTGTACTGCTCCGTTCGCTTTTATGTCCACAATGTCGCCAACACTATTATAAAAGTTAGTCCACCTTGTAGTTTAAATTTCTGCATACTGCCGTTATATACCGATATAGTCTGAGATAGGTTGAGAGCGGGATCATGCCCTTCTTCTTGAAGTCGCGCGAGAAGGCATACTATCGATCTTGTAAGCCCCGAGCTAAATGGACATCGTTTTTTCCGAGACATAAACATACGCGAGTGCCAGCCCTTAGACCTGCTGAATGGCCCATTTTGAAGTTTTAGGTCGAAATAGTTTTGCGTTTGTCGTATGTTGGTACTTCCCAAATTTGGACTTTTGTTTAGTGGTCGCTTCAGGTTGTGTTGAGGCTCAAGTGGGCAGAGCCCTAGATCTTGAGAGGCAGTCATAATTAAGCGAGTCTTAGCACCCACATCTCATCAGCTTCCGACGGACAACACCCGCGCCAGTTCACCTTACGACAACTGAGCGCAGAACCGAATCGTAACGATGGCGCCGTAAGCTTAACGTCCCAGCACCATCGGTCTATACTAACTTATTTTGTAGTCGTTCTTACTCCAAGACCTACAAGGTCCCTACTCGTCGTAAGTATTGCTTCGATCCTATGACCGATTGAAAGGCCAGCAACTAATCGCTCTTCCAGCTTTCGAGTCAGCCCGCCTGTTAGTTGTCCACGGCCACTGAGCACGAGCTTGTCTCTGCTTATGTCGAGTGCTTTAGACTAACTAGCCTTCTCGCGATAGTGACTCTGAATTGAAGATTGTTGGTGAATACGGTCTCCGCAACAAGCGCGAAGTGTGGCGTGTCCAGCTTACACTCTCTAAAATCCGTCGTGCGGCTCGGTATGAATTTTCATATAGGGACAAAGCCTATTGTTCAGAACTTATCTGATGTATATCTAGTCAACTTCTTACTATGGATGAGAAAGACCCCAAACGACTCTTCGAAGGCAATGCTCTCATTCGCCGCCTCGTCCGCGTTGGTGTGTTGGACGAATCTCGTATGAAACTCGATTACGTGCTTGCTCTTAAGGTCGAGGACTTCCTGGAGCGTCGACTTCAGACCTGCGTTTATAAGCTCGGGCTGGCAAAGAGTATCCATCATGCCCGTGTATTGATCAAGCAACGTCATATCCGGTGAGTACTTACTTAATTATTGTGCACTATACCCGTGCTACTGTTAGGTCCATGCTTTAACACGGTGCTGGGAGTTATAGTGTCGGCAAACAAATCGTCAACGTCCCCTCCTTTGTCGTCCGTCTTGATTCCCAGAAACACATCGACTTTGCTCTGACCTCTCCATTCGGTGGCGGACGCCCTGGACGTGTGAGGAGAAAGAAGGCCAAGGCCGCCGAGAAGGGTGGAGATGAGGCTGAGGATGAGGATGAGGAGTAGAGATGGAATCTATATCACTAAAGATTACATTGCCAACTGTGATGGGATTGTAAAATCGAACGTTTGCAATAGGCGTCTTTCGTAGAAGCGTTAAAATACTAAACTATCTTAACGCTAAGATTTTGATATACATGCAACCGTAGAATGCATTCCGAACGCCAGCTATGTATGAATGAACTATGAAGATATGGAAACGGCTCCTCACAAAGGAGTGACTTCGTCATTGCTCAGAAATTTCGCCATTGGATCTTCGGCCATCGTCCGTTTCCGGCGATAAGCATCGAGCTCCTCCTCGGTGACACCGCCTTTCATTTCTTCTAATGTCCTCTTCTTTGCTATATTCTCAGGGTTGGCGTCAACTCCGTTATTCTCAGCCACATCTTTCTCTTCAGCTCCTTTCTTATCTTCTGTACTTCTATTTCCCCGCCACTCAATCTCCTTCGTCTCTTCTACTAGTACTGTAGCATTTCGCATCTTATCCGCTTCCTCGAAAGCTCTGATACCGTCTTCCCCAGTGCAGTAGCTATTCTTGACGACGGAGTGACAGCATGCATACCCCCACTTAAAATTCGACCACCAGCTCCCCCACACCGACTTATGGTTGTTGATGAATTTGTCCTCTTGGTATTTTGACTTTGCAACGGTTTTCGGCTGTCCTTTAATTGCCCCTGACGAGTCGTACTCCACGTACCGCTCATTCTCGGTGACCGTCGCGTCGCGCAGGGGTGCTGGCATCAGGTGGTTCTCCCCCCCATACTTTTCTAAAAGCGCTTTACGTTGTGCTTCGCGCTTGGCAGCGGCTTCCTCTTGATCCTTTCGCCGGTAGAACTCGCCTTCAGTCGGGTTTGCTTGCAAATGCTGCTTCGCAGCTTCCCCACGCTCCTGTGACTCCCATGCGTACTTCTGCGCCCTCTCAAACTCCGCAGCATCACCAGATGCTCGCATGAAGTTATCCTCCGCGACGAGGGCAGCAGCTAGATCAGCGGTGGCACCGCTGTCCACCATAGACCTAGTCTTGGGGTCATACTTCGCCGAGTCGAGGTCCAAATTAAGGAGGTATTTGGCGGTATCTTCACGGATTCTTAAGTTCCGAGTTGCGGTACTCTGTTGCCTCCCCATATCTGATTCTTCCGCATATTTAGCCTCTTCCACATTGCCATCTTCATCATCGCCCCCATCACCACTCTTCATTTTCTCCCTGCTTTCTTCTCGGGCTTGCTTCCTCAGCTCTTCTAAACGCCCATATTCTTCGATAACGCTCTTGTACTCCGTTGCTTCATACCCATTCCATCGATCTCTCTTTGCATCCCATCCCAATTGCACATTCTGCACAACCTCATCCGCTTGAATGTCCTTTCCAGTCCACTTTGCACCTAGTTTTCTAGGTCGATTAAGGCACTCCTTAGTCTTATGTGTCATGGCGCCGCAGTTCTCACATGCACCCTTGCGAAACTTGGTCGCAGCGGGGCCGAGTTTTTGGCCGCGTTCATACCATGCAGAGTTGTCAGCGGCAGCCTTCTGGAGTCGCTGATGTTCAAGATAGTCTGAGGTGGAAGAGTCATCGTCAACGTAAAATGGCTTTTTGGAGATGAAGGATGGGATATATTCATTGCGTTCTTTCGAGGTGGCCGATACGTCGGCGGGTTTCCGTGGAGGAGGCATGGTGGTGATGTAGGTGGCGAGCAGGAGTCTGGGGACCGCCCTATTGTCAAGCTGCAACAGACGGTTCGATCCAGTACATCTCACGTGATTGTTGGACAAGCTTTGAGCCTCATGCACGACATATCGCGTCATCCCTGCAAACCTGCCAATCACTTGATCTCGTGTTTTGATCGCTCTTCAGATGCGAGTAATATTGTACTTATGCTGCCTATTTCACTTCACTTCTACTCGCGCACACGCCTTGCTATCTTGACTCTGATTTCTTTTCAATAGTTGCAATTTCCCTCTCGCAAGTATGGTAATCTTACGGTCTTGCCCGAGGTAATCGCATTGATGGCGCAGTTTCGCATGCGTCTGAACTGCATCGACCACTACCAGGCCGTACCATCTCATTTCGATCCTCAAATATTCCGGGGGGATGGGATCAGTAAGGACGTTGTACCGGAAGTTCCAGTGATACGTGTTTTTGGCGCGACAGAAACTGGCCAGAAAGTATGTGCGCATATTCATGGCGCATTCCCTTATGTGTTTATTCAATACCACGGAAAATTGGACCCTGAAAAAGGTATGCGATATGAAGTCCGCTGACGCAGATGGACTTCTAACGATTCTAGTAAATCCCTATATCCACCGACTTCACCTCTCCATTGACCATGCACTTTCTGTCAGTTTTCGGCGAAATAAGAATGACTCGAAATTTGTCGCACGTATCACACCAGTCAAGGGTGTTCCTTTCTACGGCTACCATGTGGGGCATACCTATTTTCTCAAAATTTACATCTTTAATCCCCGTCATATGACACGGCTCGTGGACCTCTTGCAGCAGGGCTCAATCATGAAAACAGTGTTCCAGCCCTACGAAAGCCACCTACAATACCTTCTTCAATGGATGTGTGACTATAATCTTTATGGTTGCGGTTACATCGATTGTGGGAAGGTAAAATTTAGAAACCCAGTTCCGGACTACGAGGAAATCAATAGCCCGGCGCATTTGTGGCATAGCCAGTCCATCACACCCCAGATGATCTCTGATGAGAACAGTTTTCAAAGACAGAGCCACTGCTCTCTAGAGGTGGATATCTGTGCACAGGACATACTAAACCGGAGAGACGTCGAGCCCCGGCCTATTCATCATGATTTCACAGAAATGACAAATCCTTTGCCGCCGGATGTGAAGCTAGTTCCAAGTATGGCAGGGCTATGGGAAGATGAGGCACGTAGGCGAAAAGCTATGAACCCAGCTGCAGATCCTGACAGCAGTCCGTTTCCGCTGGATGCTTTGGTTTCGATGTCCGCAGAACCGAGAAGCTCACAGAAAAGTGGCTGGATTCACGAAGACGAGTATACGGGAATGATTGATGCTCTCACCACAGATGAGAGATCTAAAAATGGCGAACAGGAAGTATCCTTCGACACCTTTGTCAAGGCAGATCCTGCCGAAGCAATTGTTAGATCTGTGTATAGCAGCGTTGAGGATTTCTACCCCGATGAACTTGGGGAAGAACAGGCCAAGTCCTGCGAATGGTATCAAGCAAATCTTAGGGCTACGATAGATGGCGAGACAGGAGATGTGGAGGTTAACGAAACCAGAATATATACTATGGAGGAGGAAGATTATCCATACGATTCTGATGAAGGCTTAGCGAAAGAATTAGATCTGCTATCCCAAAGGATACATGGAGGTCAACAAACAAAGCCCGAGGAAGAAGACATAGCGATCAAAGGTGATCACTCCTATCTTTCTTCTAGAGGTGAACACAGAGATGGAGCTCAGCCCGCCCCGAATGCGGTTCTAAATCGCACATCCCCGAACGAATTAGCGCGACTTGGGATCCGAGATATCAACGATTTCAATCACATTAGCGAAGACGACTTCGACGTTTTGCCAGAATTTGCGAGCGATATAACTTCAGCAAGCAAAACAGCACTGCAGTCAATGAGGGAACCCCTTACACTACCCCCGAGCAAGCGGAGAAAGGTATTCCACAATACGGGATCATACCGTCCTAGGGGTGAAATTACAACTAGCACCGGGGCAGAGACTGTAGAGGACAAGTTACTCCCTTTCGCCCAGCACGCCAAACCGACTAGTGGCAATAACAAAGGCCTGCAAGGAGGGAAACCATCTGCCAATAATGTTTTTACGCCAGATCCGTTTCTGAGCTCGCAGCGCTCCCAACGGATCGGTGGAGCTTCTAGGGCCAACAGCGCTAGCGGGAATAGAGCACTCCCATATCCTGTGGTCAAGGATCCAAATGACCTGGGTACCATTCAAAGGCTAAGCCAGCACAGTGATGCCGCTCAGGAGGGCCTAAAGTCGCTTATTAGTGGGGAAGTTTCGTTAGAGTCCGCGGACTCCGGGGCAAAAGCGCGCGTATCACTAGATTTCAGCTCGAATTCCGTAGCATCTTCGGGGCGTGAGACAGGTACAAGCACCGAGATGTTTCATGTGGCTAAGAGCATTCACTTGTCTTTCAATATCCCAACTGAAACCCAGACTTTGCTCTTCACGCTTGCTCCCCCAGACGGGGCCTCTCTGCTATCCACGATGGGGGACTTCGAGTTGCCTCAAGTCATCTACCGGGACCCCTACTACAGCAATGAGAAGGATGTCCCGGATCGGCCAAGAGAATATGCTGGAAGGGAGTTTAAGCTTGAGAGCGACACTGCACCATTTCTACCGGAATTCAACACTGGAGGCCCTTTTGACTCAACAATCGAGAGGATTGGGTCTAGATTTGACAAAACCAAGGAAGAGAAAGTTCTCCAGTATAGAAGGCGAGCTTGTAGGTTGCGGAGTTGGGAAATCAGCGAGATGCCACCGAGCCGAGGGGAAGTTAAAGAATGGTTAAGGCGAGGAAATGAATCCCCAGAGATTGGCACAGGCGAGAAGAACCGTTCTAAAGGAGGTGAGCTATCACAAATCGACGGTCCGACCCAGAAGAACCGGCATGGCTTCATGTATTCTCAGAAACAAGAAACAACCAGTGTTCGACACGAGACGCAGTATATGAGCATCATGAGTCTAGAGATCCATGTTAATACGAGGGGAAACCTAGCACCAGATCCAGAACAGGACGAAGTCTCGTGTGTTTTCTGGTGTCTGCAGTCCGACGAGGAGGGTTTGGAGAGCAATGGCATCAACGAGGGGACTCACATCGGCATTATCGCCCTCTCTTGTGAAGATGGCCTGGCCAAAAAAATATCAAAACAGGTTGCTGTACGCGTCGAAGAAGAGCCAACAGAGTTGGATCTTATCAATAGAGTTGTAGATGTTGTTCGGTTCTACGACCCTGACATTTTGGCTGGCTATGAAGTTTATAGAGGATCTTGGGGTTATCTGATGGAGCGCGCTGGGCATAAGTACGACTATAACCTCAGCGACGAACTATCGCGGACGGTATCCCATCTCAGTGGCCGATCCAAACCACAAATGACTAGTTGGGAAATTTCCCATGGCCAGGCCAATGTGGTAACGGGAAGACACTTGCTAAACATCTGGCGGATGGTTCAAAGTGAATTGCACCTGTTGCAGTATACGTTGGAGAATGTTGTATTCCACCTCTTGCATAGGAGGATCCCGCACTATCCACATGGGGATTTGACGGCCTGGTACCAGAACGGGAAAGGGCAAGATCTTGCGAAGTGCATAGACTATTATGTCTCTCGTGTGCGACTGAATCTCGAGATTCTCGACCGAAACGAACTTATCCCCCGAACTAGCGAGCAGGCCCGCATACTTGGTGTTGATTTCTTTTCGGTTATCTCAAGAGGCTCGCAATTTAAAGTCGAGTCAATCATGTTTCGCCTTGCAAAGCCGGAGAACTTTATACTCCCTTCGCCAAGTCGGAAGCAAGTGGGCGGCCAGAATGCTTTGGAATGTCTACCCCTGGTCATGGAACCTCAAAGCGCTTTCTACACCAGCCCGGTGCTTGTATTGGATTTTCAGTCCCTGTACCCTAGCATAATGATCGCCTATAATTATTGCTACTCTACGTTCTTGGGGAGAGTGGTGAGTTGGAAAGGCCAGAACAAAATGGGATTCACGAATTATGAGAGAAAGCTGGGACTCCTAGGGTTGTTCAGGGACCAAATAAATGGTAAGTTGCACTGACTCTTTGTTCAGATCCCTCTAACCCGCTTTAGTTGCCCCGAATGGTATCATGTATGTTAAACAAGAAATCCGCAAGTCTCTTTTGGCCAAGATGCTGGGCGAGATCCTTGAGACTCGGGTGATGGTGAAGAGCGGCATGAAGACGGATAAAGACGATAGGACTTTGCAACGACTGCTCAACAACCGGCAGTTGGCGTTGAAGCTGCTGGCTAATGTTACCTATGGGTACACTTCAGCATCTTTTTCTGGCCGTATGCCTTGTTCAGAGATTGCAGACAGCATTGTCCAGAGTGGCCGAGAGACGTTGGAAAAGGCTATAGCCTTTATCCATTCGGTGGAACGATGGGGCGCAGAAGTAGTGTATGGCGATACAGACAGTATCTTTATTCACCTAAAAGGTCGCACGAAAGATGAAGCGTTCGATATTGGCGAAGAGATTGCGAATGCGGTCACTAATATAAATCCTCGGCCGGTAAAGCTCAAGTTTGAAAAGGTATATTTCCCTTGTGTCCTATTGGCAAAGAAGCGTTACATAGGCTTCAAGTATGAGCACAAGGGTCAGAAAGAGCCTGAATTCGAGGCAAAAGGCACTGAAACGGTTCGCCGAGATGGGACACCGGCGGAGCAAAAGATCGAGGAGAAGGCCCTGAGGATCTTGTTTCAGACGTCAGATCTTAGCCAGGTAAAAGAATATTTTCAGCGACAATGCAGCAAGATTATGAAGGGGAAAGTATCTGTGCAGGACTTCTGTTTTGCTAGAGAGGTTAGGTTGGGCACGTACAGCGAAAAGGGCCCGCCTCCGCCAGGTGCTCTGATCAGCACGAGAAAGATGAAGGAGGATCCGAGGGCTGAACCGCAGTATGGAGAACGGGTTCCATATGTCGTTGTCACTGGCGCTCCGGGGGCTAGGCTTATTGACCGTTGTGTTTCTCCGGAGACCCTGCTGAAGAATAAGTGGGTAGCTCTAGCCTTATGATATTTGTTAGGCCGTCCTGCTGATATACGAACTGGTCAGTCATATTGAACTCGATGCTGAGTATTATATCTCCAAGAACTTAATCCCACCGCTGGAACGCATCTTCAATCTCGTTGGGGCTAACGTCCGGACATGGTACGATGAAATGCCAAAATTTCAACGTATTCGCAGAATAGAAAGCCGCAGCCATGGCGATGGTGTACAGGAGGCCGCGAACTCGAAGAAAACAATAGAATCTTATATGAAGTCATCGTCTTGCTTTGTCTGCGGAGAGAGACAAGATTCTAGAGTCGCTATCTGCGATGGCTGTGTTCGAAGTCGCGAGACGTCGATGCTCACACTTAGGACGAGGCTTACAAAGAGGGAGAAGAAAGCCGTCGATCTGTTGAACGTGTGTCGCTCTTGTGCTGGTCTGGCATTTAGTGAGGAGGTGAAGTGCGATAGCATGGACTGTCCAGTATTCTACTCGCGCACCAGGCAGATGGCTGAGCTGAGGAGCATAAAAGCATCTGGACGGCCTGTGATGAAGATACTGGAAGAATTGAGAGGGGACTGGAGCGTATGGTGATATATTCCTTAAGGTAGAGTTTTAGATTAGCGCTGTAAAAGGTCCGGTATCCTAGTGCATTTTACCGATCCACCATGGGTCTAGTTATATAGGATGGAAAGCGGAGTTTTGATGGATTATTGTTAAAAATTTAATAGCAACCCCTGGCGGGGGTGGTGGGTCTCTTAAGTTCCTCGGGAATATCCTACTAGAGATTAGTCCACTTGAGGCAGTACAGGGAGTGGATCAATTGAAATTCTCTAGCAATGGTTAGTTCTTTATCCGGCAAACAATTCATCTAGAGTTCATCCCATCCGGGAATCCATGTGTTTTGGGTAAGAGGGTCTTATGCTACTGGTTTTAGCCTTCAATCGGATTATTCTCTTGGGGTCCTTACAATATAGAGTGGGATGAGAAAATGTTTGGTTTGAGTTGGAGGCGCTGAGAATTTGATGAGGTCACCATGCGTTTTTATGTTTTTATGCAGAAACTGGGAATTCCCGCTTGTTTAATGCATAAAGTGCGGAAGCGCTCTTTGACAACGAACAACTGTTCATAAACACTACAGCTTCGCAGAGTGTCCACATTCTTCCCCAGTGCTGGTGTAATGTGGACTCTCACCCAGTTTCTTGTAGTTTACATCTTCGGCGGTCTTACTTTCATTCCGCTTATCCTCTGTCTTGTCCTCTTCCATGCTTATTTCGCCTTTCCGACTCGCACTCTCGCCGACGATGAGGATGCAAAAATCTCCCTCCAGCGTCCTGGTGACGATGAGAGCATATTAAAGTCTGGTACTGAAGACTTTGAAAAATTCGCTCGACCGCGAGGCCACGAACCGGATGTCGCGGCGGGCTATTTTGCGGTATGCAGGGAGTATGTGCCGGGAGGCATAAACGGGAAGCCTCCAGAACGTACAACACCAGTGGGAACGGTGGTTCCGGAGAGCCCAAGCGTATACCAGAGTATGTATCGGAGCATATTCGACAGGAAGCAGTCGCCGAGTCTCGATCCCGCGAAGGGAGCGAAACGAGCGAGGAACGTGTTCTTTGTTGTTCTAAGGTTATTATTTCCTGATCTGGGTTCGCGTCGAAGGACCCCACTCAACTGGACAGTGCTAAAACGTAGCGCAGGCACGGTCACTTGATGCTATACGATGACTCGGAACAGCTCGAAGTCCGCCATGTTATCTCGTTAACTCATCACAGCGTCAGTATCACTGGCGGCGGAGATCCTATACCTGATGGAGAGCTGTGGATTCGGCGCAATGCGATATGTCTAACGAGAAAGGGAGATGTTGGTGAACTTACGGCGGACGGTTTGGTATCAAAACCGTTCTACTTGTTCGCCGAAAATTGTTCGGATAAGGAAGATTTCTACTTTGCGCTACTTCAGAACCAGGACCACACACATGAGTCGAAAGAAGAGACTCCCAAGCCACTACAATTTGAGGTGAAGGATATTATCGGTCTCGTGCAAAGGCTTCATTCCTCAGAAGAGCATTTACAAACTCGCTGGATCAATGGTTTGGTCGGCAGGCTGTTCTTGGCCCTCTACAAGACGCCTGAGATCGAGAATGCTGTTCGGATGAAGATTGCCAAAAAAATTTCACGGGTGAAGAAACCAAATTTTTTGTCTGATATCGTACTGCAGAAGATTTATATGGGTGAGGGGGCACCTTACATAACAAATCCTCGATTGAGGGATCTGACGGTGGATGGGGACTCTTCCGCCGAAATGGACTTGAACTATACGGGAAACTTCAGGATTGAGGTAGCTGCAACCGCTCGAATTGATCTGGGCTCCCGCTTCAAAGCCCGAGAGGTCAACTTGGTCCTGGCAGTCGTTGTCAAGAAACTTGAAGGACACTTTATTGTCCGCTTCAAGCCTCCTCCAAGCAACCGTATATGGATTACGTTTGAGACGATGCCAAAGATAGAGCTGTCCATTGAGCCAATTGTGAGCTCGAGACAGATCACATACAACATCATCCTCCGGGCAATAGAAAGCAGGATTAGAGAGGTCATCGCTGAGACACTAGTCTTGCCACATTGGGATGACATCTCTTTCACTGATACGATGCGGCAGCGCTTCCGAGGGGGAATTTGGGCCAATGACAAATTGAGGCATAGTCGAGATGTTGCTACCGGTGATGAGGAGAAGAATGAAATAGAGAGCAGCGTGGGACGGCCTGGAATTAGTGTGCTTGGATCGAAAGAGAAGTCTATGAGTATGCCTGCGCTCCCTATGTCTACTTCGGCACATATAGCATCGACGCATTCTCTTAGCCAAGTCAAAGAGAGTGGAATATCATCCGCTATAGAGGCGAGAGTGCGTGCAGGGAAACCAAGACACATGAGGTCGGGATCTTTCACATCTGCAGCATCTCCGGTAGTCAGCATGGATACAACAAATGTCGACGCCGTACGCGAGCGCAAGGAAGGGGAGCGTCAGAATGCGGCAACGGTGATGATGGCAATATCAAACCGCTCTCAGTCTCCCACACCTACGGATTCCCCCGTCGGATCGCCGTCAAGGGCTAGCACAACCATCTCTGAAGGAAGTAGTTACTCTTCGGCATCGTCGAAGGAAGACAATCCTGATACAGACCTAGCGGCCGGGTTATCAATGGCACCACCGCATACCCCGTCTAATCCCTCAGACTTGAATTTGGACGCTCAAAAGCATCCCGCTGCGCTTGGGAATGTCCCAAGCAGGAGCGGATCGACCCTCTCCGTTGCCCATTCTGCAAGCCCGTCAGAAAAACGACATTCTGTTGCTTCCATTGGTTCCGCAGCAACCGCGGCAACCGCGGCAGCCAAGAAATGGGGATGGGGGGTCTTGAGCCGTAGCAATGAGCCTAGAACCGGAACTGACGGAGTAGCAAATTCGGCAAAAGAGGGTTCACCTACTCAACCGGTTGGGCGCGGACGGCCCCTTCCACCGCCTGGCGTCCCACTTCCTCCGCCGGAAAGAAACCGAAACAAGTCAACACCGGTGAATGTTCCAAAGAGAAAGTCTCTGCCGCCCCCTCTCTTTTCTCAACGACAGCATGAGGGGGAAACAGAACGAAGGCCGGTGCCAATACCACCCCTGCCGCCACGGCAAACCGGCGAGCTTCATAGAGCTGATGAGGGGGATGACGGGTTACTCGTGGTAGCTGCGCCGCCAGATTCGGAGCCGACAACTCCATTAGAAGATTCTAGGAATGATTTCATCCATTCCTTGGAACTTGATGATGACGTAGATAACGGATTGGAGTCTAACAAAGAACCCCAAGAGCAGCATAGTAGCCGTCCGCAATTACCACCCAGAAGCTATCCGGGACAAACCGATCGAGGAGAGTTGGAACCGTCAGATGACAAGGCGACGGCTATGTCTAACTGGCAGGCGGCACAGGAAGAGGAGGCACGGTCGAAGAGTATATGGGCTGATACAGATAACGGACACTCCTAGTGGTTAAGATGGAATCCATTGGTGTTTCTTTTGGATAATACCCTCACATACTCGTCAAGCTAAGCAAGCGGTACATCAAAGACGGCGTTTCTAAGAAGGATTGCAGGGTTTGGAGCTAGTCTAGAGTTCTTCTTCCTACTGCACACTCTATAGTCGCATGCTACATAATCTCCAGCAATTCAGATTATGGTCATCTATCTTATCTTTAAAACGGCTTCAATGAATAAAAAGCGAGCGGCGCCGTGTGTGTGTGCGTGTGTGTGCGTGCGTGTGCGGTGTGTGTGTTAAATTGGTTGAAGTCCGGGTCTGGGTTTGCTGAAAAATATCTCCGGAACTGTAGTTGCAGCGAAGAGTCGTTCCATGGTAAACTCATGTCCAATAGCAGAGTGAAGTTTCCTTGTTCTCAAGAGCTCCCGACAACTCAGTGCACACCCTCATATTCGAGATACTTGCACCTTCGGGCCAAATTGCCCTCTCGTGGCACGTACGACACGTGTGCGCGGGCACTGAGCTGTCTTTTTGACGGGAGCAACGTTATCTCAACTTCTTGGGGAAGCGCTGACGTTGCCTTCGCTCTGTCGCCTTGGGTTGCGTGTGTGCCAAGACAATCCTGGGAAACTCCAACATTACCGCGCAACAAGTCACTTTCTGCGGACCCATTGTTTCATCACGCATACCTCTGACTCTCTCTGGTCCGCTCCGTTTTTTCCTCTGGTGATCCATACTCAGCTCTGTGCTGACTCTAGTCTGTGTCTCTTTTGTGTTGCGACGAGCGCTTGAGAGATGGCTCTCTACGGCTCATCGACGCGGAACGTGGATCTGGGCAGGTAAGGCTGCTGCTAGGAGAGAGTAACGAGAGCTATGATGTCTGAAGCCCATGCACAGGTCAGAGTCGGAATTGGCCATGAACATAAAGAAGGCCACCAATATTGGTGAGCTATGAATTATTTTTGGGACGTGGATGCCTCCGAAGGAGCTTGCTGACGATGGGTTGCCGATTCAGAGGAAACCGCTCCAAAACGTACGAATGCTTACCTCATTATAAATATCATTTCGAGAACAAAGGCTCATGTGCCGCAGGCAAGCATGTCCGAAGCTGTATTGTCTATACATGGGACCACAAATCATCCCAATCGTTCTGGTCGGGCATGAAAGTGTAAGCTGCGGGGCTTTCTGTCAACCCTTCTTTCATTTTCGGAAAATTGACTTCCAAACTCACCAGGCAACCCATCTTAGCAGATGAAGTTCAAACCTTTAAAGCACTGATAACGATTCACAAGGTTCTTCAAGAAGGTCACCCGATCACAATTAAGGAAGCGCAGTCGCACGTTGGTTGGTTAGAGAGCTTGAAGAGAGGTGTCTCTGGAGATGGCCTTAGAGGTGCGTCGCTCCAGTGGCCATTGGACAAGGGTACCCATTGGGCAATTGCTCTCCGAATTGCTCTTTGGTGCTGATATTGTTATAGGCTACGGACCGCTTATTCGGGAGTACGTCTATTTCCTTCTGGCGAAGTTGGCATTTCATCGGCAGCACCCCGAGTTCAACGGTATGATGTCTTGGGTCAACCCCGCCTATATCTATCTTGTTGATTGCTTACTTGTGACTCAGGAACCTTTGAATATGAGGAGTACATCAGTCTCAAGTCTATTGATGACCCTAATGAGGGGTGAGCTACTTTGCCTTTCAGGTTTACCCTCACTTAGCACTTGAAGCTAATAACCTCCTTAGCTATGAGACCATCACCGATCTCATGACCCTTCAGGATCAAATCGACTCATTCCAGAAATTAGTATTTTCTCAGTTCAAGCATGGAACAAACAACGAATGCCGCATATCCTCTCTGGTCCCTCTTGTACAGGAGAGCTATGGAATCTATAAATTTATAACAAGCATGCTTCGTGCGATGCATACCAGTGTGTTTCCTCATGCCATATCTTGTATGAGATGCTAACTGGATATCAAAAGCTACTGGCGATGGTGAGGCACTCGAACCGCTTAGAGATCGTTACAACGCCCAGCATTTCCGGCTTCTCAACTTCTACTATGAGTGCTCTAACCTGAGATACCTGACAAGTTTAATCACGGTACCAAAATTGCCACAGGTTAGTGACTTTGAAATCTGTCGGTTCTTTCATCTAATTGTTTTGCAGGAGCCGCCGAATATTCTATCAGAAGATGATGAGAGACCTTCACTGCCTCGCCGCCCGGCGCGAGAGATCGAGCAACCAGAGCCCACACCTACACCTCCACGCACAGCATCCGCCATTGATCCTGAGCCCATCAATGAGTTTTGGAAGAGTGAGCAGCGCCGCCAGCAAGACGAATATGCCGAAGAGCAACGGAGGCTGGTAGAGCAACGAGAGGCGCAGCTCTACCAACAGCAGCTGCAAGCTCAACAAGCACAACGGGAATTTGAGGAGCAGCAGCGGCTGCAGCTTGAACAACAGAGATTAGCACAAGAGCAACTGGCCCGCGACCATTACCAAAGACAGACTGAGGGCCGGATGGCCGAATTAGAGAGGGAAAATCTGAATGCGAGAGCCCAGTATGAACAAGATCAGTTGATGTTGGAACAATATGATAGGGTAAACTCATAGTAAGATCTTGCGTCATGGTTACTGGCGCTAACGCGATCAATTACAGAGAGTGAAGGCGCTCGAAAACGAATTACAACAGCTAAACTCAAATTTTAACCAGCAGACAGCTTCAAAGGATGATCAGATTCGTGCCCTACAAGGTTAGTCGATTTTTCTTCAGGCTTGCTCCCCCAACTAACACTCCACAGAGCAAGTAAATACATGGCGGACAAAATATGAGGCACTCGCTAAGCTCTACTCTCAACTACGACACGAACACCTTGAGCTGTTACAGAAATTCAAGCAAGTGCAGCTGAAAGCTGCATCGGCCCAAGAGGCGGTCGATAAGCGGGAGAAAATGGAGCGGGAAATCAAGACAAAGAATTTGGAACTTGCAGATATGATTCGAGAGAGAGATAGAGCGCTCCATGATGTTGACAGATTGAAGGGGGTGAGTATTGCATTCCCGTCATGTCGATTTAATGGTGTGATTGCTGAAGCTGTTGAGTAGGGTAATAAAGAGGAAGTTGAAAAGCTCAAGCGCGAGCTACGGTTCGCTCTAGAAAAGGCAGAAAATGCGGAGCGTACGAAAGCCTCGGAAGTGTCATCTCTACTTGCGAAATATAACCGTGAGATGGCTGACCTCGAGGAGGCCCTGAGAGTAAGCCTCATTACCTAGCTTAGAGATCTTGCGGAGATACTGACGCATAACAGAATAAAACACGAGCCTTAGATGAAGTTCATACCAAGTATGGAGAGCGCGATTCAGACCTTGAGCGGACTCTCCGCGAGAAGGAAGAAGAATTGGAGATCTTCAAGGCTGGCATGGATGAAACATTACTGCAGCTCAATGATTTGAGACTGGTACGGTTGCCTAGGGACCTATTCCAGAAACTCTGCTGACCTTCGAAGCAAAATCAAACAACCGATCATGTTGTAGATGGTCAGATCGGTGAAATCCAATTGGATAGCATCCGGAAGATTGGAGACATTATTGGTATGTAAGCGCCCCTGCCCCTTGAGGATATCGCTGATGAATGTAGACTCTGTTCTGAGGAGCGGGGTGCAGCGAGTGGATGATGCACTTTATGAACTCGATTCTTCGATGCAAGCTGGGAATCAGAATGCATCCCCAGCATATGTTCTTTCACAGATTGAAAAGGCTTCCGCCAATGCCACGGAATTCGCTACTGCCTTTAACAATTTCATAGCTGATGGCCCAAGCAGCCCTCACACGGAGATCATCCGGACCGTAAACCAGTTCGCAGGGTCTATAGCAGATGTTCTTAGTAATACTAAGGGCCTTACGCGTTTCGCTACCGATGATAAGAAGGCCGACGCGCTAATCAATGCAGCACGCCAATCCGCACAGACAACAGTGAAGTTCTTCAATGGAGTTCAGTCCTTCCGTCTTGACGGCCTGAATCCAGAGCAGAAGACTGACCACGTCATAAACGCCAACAATGAAGTGCAGGTTAACCTGCAGAAACTCTCGAAACTTGCTGAGGCATTTGCTCCCAGGAGTGGAAAGATCTCAAATACAACCGGCGATATCGGAGATCTCGTTGACCGCGAATTGACGAACGCTGCCTCTGCTATTGAGGCGGCGACTGAGAGGCTGACGAAGCTCAAGAATAAGCCAAAGGACGCTAGCTACTCCACTTATGATCTGAAGATTCATGGGTATGTCCGAACCGCCTTTTGGGGTAGGGTTATGCTTCTAACAATTCTCCGATAGTGTGATCCTTGAGGCGGCAATTGCAGTTACAAACGCCATCGCGCAGCTTATTAAGGCTGCAACAGCCTCTCAGCAAGAAATCGTAGCGCAAGGGAAAGGCAGCAGCAGCCGAACCGCGTTCTACAAGCGCCACAATCGCTGGACTGAAGGGCTTATTTCGGCAGCCAAAGCTGTCGCTGCTTCCACTAACATGCTCATCGAAACCGCTGATGGCGTTATTAGTGGGCGCAATAGCCCTGAACAGCTTATAGTAGCATCAAACGACGTCGCTGCTTCAACGGCTCAACTTGTTGCCGCTTCTAGGGTAAAGGCCACATTTATGTCCAAGACCCAGGATCGGCTAGAGACAGCATCCAAAGCGGTCACAAACGCCTGTCGGTCGCTCGTGCGCCAGGTTCAGGATATTATCACTACACGTAACCACGAAGAGAATGAAGTGGTGGATTACTCCAAGCTTAGCGGACACGAGTTTAAGGTTAGAGAAATGGAGCAACAGGTTAGTTATTTTCCTTCTGTGATCTACCTACTTAGGTTCTTGAAGGGGGGTCGTACTGATGGACTACGCGAATATGGTAGGTTGAGATTCTGCAACTAGAGAACAGTCTCGCACAGGCACGGCAGAGGCTAGGTGATATGCGGAAGGTCTCTTACCAAGAATGAGCAAACTTGGACCGGCACCAGCGGACCGGGGGATGTGGACTCTTTGTGGTATTAGTCTAATTGGTTTTGTGCAGTACAACAGAATGTCATGGCAGAAGTGTGGCGCTTTTGTTTTCCAAAACCCCTGCAGCGTATTTCGAGTCTTAAAAAAAAACTCTTTTGTTTCTGTTCACCGGAACCTCTTAGTACCATTCGCTCAAAAGGCTTTTTTCGGCCCGGTTTGTGCATTTGCAGGGGACGCACCCTTTTTTGTAGCAGGAAACCCTTTGGCCATAGGCCTATTACATTTGACATTTTTGTCTCTGAGAATCACGTAATGGAGAGGAGTAGAAAGCTAATTAATTGACGTTTCTCATTGGCTGTAGAGTCGCTTAATAATGAGCTGTCCTCCCTCCATTTTAGGGTATTACGGTGGGATTCAACCTTAGCACAGGAAGAAAGCATCGTAAACTAGTTTCCGGTTGTATGCATGGAGTAACGCGATTATGTCGGTGAAGCGGCCGCCGAAAAATGAGGATCTCGATGACTTTCCAACAGTGGACGCCACAACGTCCCTCCAAGAGCTGAAACGGGCCCCTCCCCTCTAAGTCATGAGCCGGTCACCTCGCCGTCTCCGTCTATTTAACTATGGCAGCAAACCCAACTGAGATCATGTCTTCCTATCCTCATCTTCAGGCATTCCTTCCTTGCTCGCGGCGAAACCACCAACTTATTCTCACTTTCTTACTCGTCCCTGTCGCTCCCTCAGTCTGTATCACTCTCTCCACAACGCACTCCTGTCCACGTCTACGTTAGCAGCGATCATAATGGGCAGGGTATGAAGAAAGTGGGTCCGTATCTTGATGCGGGATACTGTGAATGGCTCTATGTGGATAAAGAGTTGGCGCCATCTCTATTCCGAATAAGTGCCTTGACCGAGAAGGGGGTAAACCGACCTGGAGATCTGGGAGAAGTGCGTCCTCACCTCAACTAGAGATGCCCTCAGTTTCTTTTCTTAAAGCTATGAATATTGACCGCTTGAGCTTCAAAAGGTACCATGGACTTCGAGTACTACCTCAGCCGGGTTGTCGGTACGATACCAAGTCGGCATATCTTGGAACTCCTTCTAAAGACGCACTCATCAACCTCGCCTGCCATATGAACTTAACTCGAGATCTCCAAGCTCAATCCCACCGGACCAACGAGCAGTTAAACCCGAACCAGAAGTGCAAACACTTGAAGACCAATGAGCTCAACCTAGTGCTAATACAATCACAAAGTTTGGGAACATCAAATTGGCAACGGGTGCGGCACCGCGCGACGACTACCGCACGACACTTGCGGATCTGAGATCTAGGAAAGAGCGAGCGAGACACCCCGGATTTGACAGACATTGGGAGAGTTATCTCAAAAACTCCGGCATCAGACATATGAATGAGCAGCGTTGTGGAACCACTTCTACGACTACAGAAGTAACACCAACACTCACATTCGGAGAACGGGAGTGGCTAGCCAGTCTTCTTTGTCGGAACATGAGGTACAAAAATCGGCCGAACGCTTTATGAGACATTATCTTTCCGTGTGGCCGCCCTGAAGGCCCTCGCTAAGTCTCTAAGTAGGATGAGTATAGTACGTGTGAGGACTCCAATCTGTTTCTAATATCCTGCCTAGGTACACAGTCTCTGTCTCTTCTGCCTCGGCGAACTTTCTCTCTATCACTCTGCTAGAACTTTCTCCTCCCATCATGATGCTCTCATTCGATATATGGATGGCCATCGTTGGACGAGAGGCTGGAGCAAGAACCCTTCCTGTTCTCAACTTGTCTGGGGCGAAGTTGAACTCATGAAATGCATTTCAAAAATCATGCCGCCATCATTCACAATATTTGGCCGTGAGGCTAGTCATTGTCTTACAATGTCTATACAAACATAGCGCTTGCTTGAGAATCCTCATGTTCATAAGAGCGATTTTGGGAGGCAATCTTTCTTAGAGAAGCTGGGGAGTAATTTCTGGATAGAATTACCACTAGGTCGAATCGTTTCCCACATAGAACTATTTTCGCCCGTGCTTCAAGGTCCTTATACACGCATAGGTTCAAGCTACCAACATCACTGCTGAATAGTGCACGGTAAAACTAAGTGTGTTTGTATTACTGTGGGGCGGCGGGGTTAGTGATCAGGATATAGGTGCCTCCCTCCAATCCGCCTGAAGGGGTTAGTAGTGCGAATGGAACTGACGATGCGGATTGCGTGTTTGGCTAGTGATAGATCTCGTCCCACAAATGGATGTAGTCGCTATCATCGGGTTACCAGTCAGAACTTTAGACTCCCGACTTGTGTATGCAAGCCTCCATGCGTTTTGGACCGCTCATTACTATATGTGGAATAGAGACAAACTCCTTGTGAAGCGATGAAGGGGCCAAATGTGCGCACCCTTAGTCCTTTTCGTCTTAATAAGTCGGGGTCTGGATGCACGCACATAGCCTTTACAATCTCTACGGGGTAAGAGTACGTATTGCCTTCCTGATATTAGATCTAGTAAGATGTGACTAGAACTAAAACTAGGTAGTTTCGTTTCTCTCGAAAGGAATCGGATAATTATTCGGAGGAAAGAAATGTGCCGCTGCAAGGAGAGATATATGGTTGAAAGGAGACAGTCTCCCTCTTCTTGCCCCAGTTTGCTAAAGAAAGATTCGTCCTCTGTATATTTTATTTCAGTCTGCCACATCTTGGTGAACTCGAATTCTTGGATCACCTCGTCAATCCCGGCATCCGCCCACTTCCCGCTCCCGGCCATCAAGACTTGACGCAATTCAGCAGATGAGAAATAAACTCTGTTGTGAACATTCATAGCCTTAAAGGCACTGCGGATCCATTCCTCAGAGCTGTCGTCGTCGCGCCACATTCTAGGCGTTAATTGGGCGAGCTTTCTGTCTATGTGGAAGGTAAGTTACAGTATCTATTATTTTAAATAGAGGCGTAGCATACAGATAATCTGCCCACCCCCATCTAGGTTGAAGTTTCAGACTATTCCTCTAATCTTATCATCTGCAGACCTCCCGCCTTTACGATCCCCGCGTCACGACGCGGGCCAGTAGGTGAAATGAAACCGTTCCTGTTGACACCAAATAGCTCAAATACCTCGCAGAGGGATTCCCCGGAGTTAGCATCTGGGCTATTATAAAAATGGGCTCCTGTTCCGTGAACAATATGGTTTCTCCTCCGGACAGAACCAACCCCGGCTCTTCCATGTCTTCCAGAGGATGTTAGCTTGACAACGAGCACATAATGTTCTTGCTCCTCGATTGGTTCGGACACCAGTATTTCCTTCCAACGACAATGCTCTTTAGTCCTTGAATATTCGTTTCATCCAATTTATCAAAGATCAGCCACCCTCTTTCCTCACCGGTTTCATCCAATAAGGATTCTCTCGACTGAGCTCTCAATCCAACGGCAATTGGATTGCCATCGGACCCCCGGACCAAGCATTTGATATCATCGTCCCATCCTACCTCTTCGAATGGAATATCCATATAACTGATCTCTCCCTCATATGCCATCACGATGGTACTTTCCGATGAATTGTTGAGGATGGGATCCACTTTAGCCTATTATCACTGGACCGCTGCCATAGCAGGTTTCTGTGTAGTTAGCGGTCGAAAATGCAGTGTTTCCCTTTGGTATCGAAAGCACGTGCCAGTCGTTTCTTCAATCAGGGGATTACAGTAGGCCTATCGACCGGTCCTGTAAGAGCCGGCTTCGGATATCTCTCAGAGAGGATCTGAAAAAGTCAGATTCTATTTCTCTTATGATGTCTCATAACATCGTCCGGAAATCGAGTTTCGCTAAGAAAACTTGCTTTTGGGCTAGGGTTAGCAGGTTAAATCCGGTAAGATAGTCGACGTCAGCTCCAACGGAACGGAGAGACAGAAGCTAAAAATTAGAGCTATATAAAGGTAATAGGAAGAAAGCTATCTCCCTATGGAATTAGAGTGGGTTTATTGCTAGATAGACTTAGAGATGCATTGTAAGGGTTTCCCAGTGGACCCCTTTCGCCGCATTACCAATAAGCCTGAGTTGCAGTATAATGGATTATTCGACATGATAAGATTCTCTCCTGCAACACCCACTCACGATTACTCAGCTCTGCTCCCCCCACATCGCGATGGAAATCGTCGGTAGATTCGCACATATAGCGGTGTGTCCGAGGTATCGGGGCCCTTTAGACATTGTCCTGTTGACCACGACCTAGACCGAAGAAATCTAGTAGTGTAGGCTTCAGCGGACGTAGAAATAATGGTGCTGTAGGCCGAGTTGGAGTACTGTTCCATCTTGTGGGCCTTGATATCCCAGTCAATACTTGCACAGCATCCACCGGAGCAGTTTTTGTGAGGCTGAACTATGCAAATCAAGTTAACCCAGAGATACCAGATGCCGAGCTTTCGAATGACGATGACAGCGGCTTGGAATGGCTGTGGTAATTTATTGAAGTCTATGCTTGTACATGGAACGTTGATATTGCACCTATATGTGCAAAATTTCTGATCCTCTCGAAGCACACCCACCGGTGAGACAAGCCAACGGATTTTTTCCTTTATTATCTTCGGTTGTATAATAAAGACGCAGCGATCTCGACGTTCTATGACGTCTCGCATTAAGGACTCTTGTAGGAGGTCATCACATCGAGGGTGACATTCGTGCTTTCCATCGCAAACCCGGAGGCATTCCCGGAGCAATACGGGAAGGCCTGACTCCTTGCGTTGGGTAGCATCGGAAATCTGGCTTGGATATTAGAAGAAGCTAGTATCAGTACATAATCTAAGAATGGGCCGGTCACTCCCATCCAATTTCAACATCGAATTAACCATCCGAACCTTGATGGTTTCGTGATCGCTTGCAATATCCCGCTCAACATATCGATGGAACATTCTGCAGAAGCCACACTCCTCCGATGTCCTGTGTAACTTAGAGAGCTCGAAGCTCTCAGGAAAGGTGCGAGTATTCCTGCAGCCTGTACAAAACGTTGGACTAACTGGCCGCTCAGGTAGCATCTCCGGCTCGTCGAGTCGTTTAAGAAGTGAAGTTTAAGGGCGAAGCCGTTATCCACGACATGGGTCTAGTTGCCACCAAACCCAGATCTTCATCTTGGTTACGAAGGCAAAGCTGAAGTCCGTTGTCCCGCAAAAACTCTGCATCTGGCTGCAAACAATCAAAACATGTATAAGAGAAATTGTTGTCGATATTGTTCCCGGTATCTTACACCCTCTGCCTCATCATGCTAAAGCGGCCCTGTCTGAAGCTATGTGTTGTTAGTTATGCTCGAAACAGCAGAATGGTAATGATCAACGGTTACACAATGTAAATAGGGTCTCGAATAGCTTAATA